>JAILXH010158927.1:10642-22132 GCA_023558415.1 Piaractus mesopotamicus
GCCACCCCTTCATTTAATACTTTGTGCAGCCTCCCTTTTCAAAGAAACCGAGTTTTCTCCTATAATGCTTAATGAGACTAGAGAACACATGGCAAAGACTCTGAGACCATTCCTCCATACAGAACCTCTCCAGATCCTTCAGATTCAGAGGTCCGCACTGTGGACTCTCGTCTTCAGCTCATCCCACAGGTCAGGTGAGGGGTCTGGGTTGGCCATGGCCATGGAAAAACCTTAATTCAGTGGCCAGTGAACCATTTTTGTACTGATTTTAAGGCATGGATCATTGTCTTGCTGGAGGATCCAAACTATGGCCCAGTTTAAGCTTCCTGGCTGCATTTTATTTCTGCTGGTACTTGGTGGAGTCTGTGGTACCACATATCCAAATAAATTGTGTTTCATTTGGTCTTGGAGGCGGTGGTTGTGTATTTCACCAGCTGCCATATTTGTTTTTGTTTATGACAAGATAAAAAAAGGAAAACATATTATTAAATAATCCACCAATACTAATACTAATTAAACAACTAATGAAATAAAAGTGAGTGTGGAGACATGCCAGCTTCTATAGAGCTAGAAAACCTGGGAAATGTGCAGTATATTGCAAGTTCAGAATGAGGAGGTTAAATATTGATTTTTTTTTTTTTTACATTTGCAGACATAACAACATATGCACAACACTACAGTGAAAGTCATAGTGTAAATACAAAAATGTGTATACCGGGTGGTCATAAATCACAATAAAAAAGAATAATACATAACAGAAAAAAGGAAAAAAATGTTAATTCATTAAGTAATAAACAAAATTAAACAAAGTAAACAAATATATTTAACAATTATCATTATATATAATGATAAATTTCATGCACTCATTGACAGTTTTTGTTGCTTTCTTATTCAGAAAAGAACAGTTTTATATAGAATTACATAATTATTACATTTTATATATAGTTTTTAAAGTTTTTTAAATTTCACTAAGAGAAAAGAGAATATTTTTTTTTATTTTTATTAGCAAACTGGCACTTACGTGTATATATTTATTATACTTTTTATAGTAGTAACATTTTATATGTAAAGTAAGAGTATTTTATAATTATTGTTCCATTATTTATTAACCTGGGTTTAAAAACATTGCTTGTGTATGTACATAGATACAGCTATATATTTTTAATTTTGAATGTCGCTCTACTCTCTACACTCTACACCCAGCTAACACAGTCACTGTAAGGGGACAGCTTTCAACATCACATATGCAATTTTACATGAATAAACACAAGGGTGGAGAACCAGCTACTCTGGTCAAAAGTTTGTGGACACCAGATTATCACACCTTTATAAACTTGTTGGACATCCCTTTCTAAAACCATTGTGGTTATAACAGCCTCCACTTTTCTGGTAAGGCTTTGCACAAGATTTTGGAGTTCTTCTCATCAGGGCATTAACTCTTTTGTTTGTGACTCATCTCAGCCGAGTCTCAGCTGAATAATATTTCTATAAGAAAAGTGTGAGATCTCATCATTTTCTTATGCAGCTCTGTTCTAGATCACAGAACTCTCTCAGCAGTCCATCACTGCAGAAGGAGAACTCACACTTTTCTCCTTCATCACCAGAATTTCTCACAATGAAATGCTGATGTTAATCTCCTCCTTTCTCCTAAGTGGGTTTAGAAGAAACAAAGCAGAAATCAGTGATCTGTCATTAATAAAACATTGAGAAAATCTTAAGAAATATTTTTTTTTCCTTTGGGTCTAGCCGACACTTGGCATTGCACATTTTGATCTTAGGCCTGTGTGCAGCTACTCGGCCATGGAAACCCATTTCATGAAGATCCCGACACAGTTCATGTGCTGATGTTGCTTTCAGAGGCAGTTTGGAACTGGTAGTGAGTGATGAAACAGAGGATATGTGGTTTCTACACTCTACACAGCAGTCCACAATAGTTGAGCTGAGCTGTTGTTGCTCCTAGATGCTTCCATTTCACTATAATAGCACTTACAGCTGACTGGGGCAGATCTAGCAGGGCAGAATTTCACAAACTTCACAGACTTGTGGCAAAAGTGGAATCCTGTGACAGTGCCATGTTTAAAGTCACTGAGCTCTTCAGTACGACCCATTCTACTGCCAGTGTTTGTCTATGGAGATTGCATGGATATGTGCTTGATTTTATACACCTAGCAATGCTTGTGACTGAAACACCTAAACTTACCAATTAGTAGGGGTGTCCACATACTTTTGGCAATATAGTCAATATGGAGAGTGGACCTGATAAAATGTAGATAAGTAGAAATACCTTAAAAACTGACCAGTCTATGTTACTGAAGGACTGTCTACTGTCTACGGCACGTTGAACAGCACGCAGTGTAATTTGAGGATTTATACAATAGTTAATTATAATGCAGTAAAATATTATTCTTAACTATTCATTTTAAATCACTTAAAAGCCACTTCGCTTCCTCTCCACCCACTGCTCGCTGTCTGTGCTATGTGGCCAATCGTGGATACAGCCAGTGGTTGTGAAGGCAGTGGCCTCTGCTTGTGGAAGGGTGGGAAGAAGAGGAAGGCTGGGCAGGCTGTGTTTATAGGGGGGAGGCTGTATATAACTAACTTCAGCTAACTTTTATTCGAAAGGCCTGCCGCACTTCTGCACGTACACATTATCCTGGGAGTGTAGTAGCTGAGAGCGGCGACCCGAGATGAAGGCTGAAACGCTAACCCTTCTTTTAGGGCTGTTATGTTTGACTGCATTTTCCCCGCTACGCTGTGAGCCGAAGGGATCCATTCCTGAAGGTAAGGCAGAGAGGATTACCGCAGCCAGACTGCTCTAAACGTAGCTTTAGATAGCCTAAAGCTAACGAAACGACACTGGGCTCTTGATTTTGGCTGAAATACACAGTCTTACGCTGCTCTGAGTTTTATTTGCTGTGGTGACGGTCTGAATAAAAGTTGTTCTACCGACTGTCGACCGTTTCCAGGCCGCTGACGTGGAGGCTGCATGCCGATGTGTAGCGGCGATTTTACTTCGAGTCCGGCTCTGCAAACACGTTAGGTTAGCTTTTCCCTGTCGTTTGATAAACGCTCGTATGTAGATAACGTTAGAATGTATGATGAATACATTAAATCATTCAATTTCGGTTAATACAGAAAGAGTGTCTTACATTCAGTGAAATATCCAAGGCAACTCACGGGCTTTCTGGCATGTTCCATGATTTTACGTTAGCTTTTTTGCCGTTACTTTTTCGTCTTGTTGAAGGAAGAGTAAGTTAGCGTTAACATTATCACATATTTAGTGAAATATTTGAGGCAAAACATCGGCTTTCTGCTTCATTTCGTCTATTTTTCTGCTTCATTTGGTCTATTTTTTCCTTACATTATCGTCTTAACAGAAAGAATATCGTTATCTCATATTTAGTGAATGGTCTGAGCTGAAACGCCGTCTTTCTGGCTTATTTTAGCATTTGGGCTAACGTTTTCGTCTTAATGGAGGAAGAATGTCTCGTATTTAGTGGATTATCTGAGACAAAAATCAGTTCTGGGTTTTGTTAGCATTATAGGCTGTTCTTTCGTAACTTTAATGCCTTACAGTGTCTCGTTTAGTTAAATATCTTAAGCAAGACATTGGCTTTTGGGTTTTCATCCTTATATTTTGCAACCCTAAATAAGAATATGGAATTATTGCTGACGCCAGAGTTTCTGCGATGTAGTAAGATCCGCTTTCCTTCTCGGTGCTCTTTCCACTTTGAAGACACGAGAGCTGCAAAAATACGACTAATGCAGATTTTGCATGCAAAGCCAGTGAATGTAGATGCTTCTGCACTAGCTACAACAGATAGGTTGTTTATTTGCTCATTTGTGCCAAGCAACCTGGCGGTTTTATTTGGAGGAAACCGGTCCAAATGCCAAGGGAAAAAAGTGGGGATGTGTGGTGTCCCCATTATGCACACTCTGTAAAGCACGTAGGCTGATGGGCTGTCTGACCCAAAATTTCATCCCAGGATGGGACAATGAAGCTCTTCATAACCACTGCTGCTCTTGTCGTTCAGAAATGTAATAAAAAAAGGCTCATAGAAGGATTTTTAAAGTTTATTTAAAAGCCATACTAAAAAAAAAAAGATAGAAAAATGCAGTGAGTAATAGAAGTCTTCACCAGTACATCTGTTTAGCTACTGAAACGCTGATACTGACAGTTTGCTTTTTCCCCCCCACAGGAAAACTTCTTGTATTGACTGTAGCTACAAAAGAAACCGATGGATTCAAGAGGTTCATGAGATCAGCACGTCACTTTAATTACACGGTTAAGGTACAGAAAATCTTAAACTTATGTTCAATGTTCCTTCAGCTTAAAGACAGTGGACAAGTTATTAAAGCTTGCCATCATCTCTAACCAGAATGGCAGTTCATTCCTTTAACAATGAATATTGTGTTGTCCCTCTAAGACCATGCACATATTTGGTAGAAGCTTCTTTGTACCTTTTTTGTACAGGTGTTTATTAATCTCTCCTTTTTTTCCTTTTTCCAGGTTCTTGGGAGAGGTGAGAAATGGAACGGTGGGGATTACATGTCAGCACCGGGAGGTGGACAGAAAGTACGTCTGCTGAAATCAGCCCTGGCCGACATAAAGGAGGAGGACAAGATCATTCTCTTCCTTGACAGGTAGCTACTGCTTAGTATCACTAAATGTTTTTTTTGTTTTTATGGTGATGATACATACTTATATCTATTAAAGCTGTAGTCAGCAGTTTAATAAACTCAATTTATTGTCTGTAGCTACGATGTGATCTTCTCCTCGGGTCCGAAAGAACTGCTCAAGAAGTTCCAGCAGACTAAACACAAGGTGGTCTTCTCTGCTGAGACCCTCATTTGGCCAGATCGTCATCTGGAGGACAAGCACCCACATGTCAGAGAGGGGAAGAGGTTCCTTGGAGCGGGAGGCATGTGAACCAAAACAGCCATCCTCATAGTGTTGTAGCCATGAGCTCATTAGTTTATTGCCCATTAGTTTACTGCCCATTTATCTACTCAGCAGGATACAAGATCAATTTCATTCTCTTCTAAAGTCCTGTGCCCTGACATTGCATTACATGCATATAGGTTAACATGATCAAATTTGCTAATAGAATGTCTTGACGTTGACTAAGACCATTGTTTAGATTTAGAGAACACATTAATTTTCTAAATTTAACTTTATCACATGGTTTAGAGCTGATGTAAGAAGCTAACAGCCTTACAGGCAGTGGTTTCTTCATGTTTTATAGTTAATGATTATATCAGATGTTTGATGATGAGCACTACGGAGACCGGAAATCGTCATGAGATTCTGCTAGCAGACTATTGTTTCTTGTTCTGGTTCTCACCGTGGCTCTTCCTTTTCTCTATGCAGGCTTCATTGGCTATGCTCCTAACCTTAAAAAGATGGTCTCAGATTGGTCAGGTGAAGATGATGACAGTGATCAACTTTTTTACACCAAAATATACATCAACCCAGAGAAAAGGGTGAGTACTTATTCACGATCGCTCAAGTTTATTCCCTTGTTGTTTAAAGGCAGACTTGTTGGCACTTGGTTTGTCAATTATATGACCATGTTGACATTCCTGTCTATTTTTTAATGAGGCATTGGTGAAGTGTTGTGAAGTTTTCTTCCCTCTCATTTTCTCTGTAGAAATCTATAAATATAACCCTGGACAGCAAGTGCAGATTGTTCCAGAACCTGCATGGAGCACTTGGTGAGTGTGTCATTTTGTGTTCTGTCCACTGTGTAGAGAGAGCAGAATTTCACTACAGAATCTCAAAGGCCTGAGCCTCTATTGGAGAATCAAAGTTACTGACATCAGCTTTCTATTCCATTAAGCTTCTTTTATTCCAGGAACTTTAAAGTGCAGCATCAGTGCTATTATTGCACCCTATAAAAACCCATGTAGCGAACCCTGTTGAGAGGACCTGGAAAAAAAAACCTTCCAGCTCTCCGGGAACTTCCCTTTTAATGAGGATTTAGCTTTGGTGTGTCTTTAATGGAAAGGTAGAGGGCTGAATTGATGATTACTCTCGTATGGGCCCTGGCATCTTATTTTCAGTGCAGGAGCCTCTTCCCTGCAGGGGCGCTAACTACAGTGTTGGCTTTGGGCCAGGCTGCTGTGAGCCCTTATTTTTTTTCCGGCCATCTCTACTTGCCTCGGGGACTGGAATGTAAGAGTCAACTGTAAGATGTGCTTGTGCACACGTAGACCAGCTGGGGGAGTTAGGGGCTGCAGATTTCTGCACTCTACCCAGGTGTTGTACAAAGCCGCTTCAGTTGGGTGATAAAAGAACCCTGCTGGGTTCTCTGAAGAGCTGAGCTCTCTCACACTGACGCAACTGTTTTTTGTAAACGATGTATAGTTTTGAGGCCGGTTTCACAAAAGCTTGCTAAAGGAAAAATCCATGAATTATTCAAGAAAGGAATACTAAGGAATACTCTTAAATGCAGTTCACAAAAAAATTCACAGATATTATCTTAAGACAGTCTACATTATTTTCATAAGGAAGCCATTGGGTTATTTGTCATGTAGTCTTATTGATAACAACTTATCACAGTCAAATGTATTTTGGGTAAGCTTTAGCCATGATTCGCTTAGTGCCTAAATGTAAAATGGAAATGAAGGGAACAGATGGCCAAAACTTTAGTAAACAGGAAGTGGATGTGATAATAGTGTAATAATGTGTGTAGTAAGCTAACATTAACTACAGAGTCTGAAAAGGTAAGTACAACTTTGTTAGTTGTAACACACCTACCTGCGTGCTTCAGCAGAGTCGGAGTCTCTTGCCATTTTAGAGGCTTACCTTATCAACACTTTCTCTCAAGACAAATGGCAGGATTTTGTACGATTAAGAAAATATTTCCTTTTTTTTAAGAATAGCATTTTGAAGAATAGTAGTTTACCTTAACTTTTTTGAAGTATGAAGTTAAGAAAGAGAGCATTTATATTTATTATTTTATAATATATATTATTTTATTACTTAGGACTTTTGTGAATCTGACCCCTGGTCCATCAGCAAGTTAACAAATACAGAGCTTTGATTGAACATTCAGTTAACTGAAGCTTCTTGCTGTGTTAATTTTCTGATGGTATTTGTGATAGCCAGTGTTTACTGTGGAGGGATTCAAACAATTGCCATTGAACCACTATTGCCAAAAAGTTAAATAAAGTTCTATAAATATTTAAACTTTTAAGAAGTGGATCATTTGCACACTGCTCTTATGTTTTGCCAGTATTTTAAAAATGCTTGGATCAAGTTCAGATGGTATTTCCAGGCACATAATGGGGATCTGTGTTCAGATAACTGTAAAAAATAGGCAGGAAATGGTGTGGTATAAAGAGGTGTTCTCAGGTTTTCTAGGTCATTTAACAAAAAGATTCCAACAGATTATAAAGTCACCTAGATAACTGCTGTGAATATGGACATTAATTTCCTATTATTCTCGTAAGCAGATGAAGTGGTGTTGAAGTTTGAGGACGGAAGGGTGCGGGCCAGAAACGTGTTGTATGACACACTGCCTGTTATTGTGCATGGCAATGGGCCCACAAAGGTAGGCAGCGATTTCCTTACCTTTTTATAAATGTGAGATCTAAAGACAGTACATTTAAAAAAACAAAAAAAACAAAATTGAACATATAAAGTGACACTCTCATGAGTACCTTTTGTGTATTGTTTTCAGCTTCAGATAAATTACCTTGGGAACTATATCCCAAAAGTGTGGACATTTGAGACTGGCTGCACAGTTTGTAACGAAGACATGCGTCCACTTTCAGGCCTCAAGGTGGGTTAATTTTTATACAAAATGACCAGTCATTTTAGTTTAGCTGTCACCTGCTTGGACTAAATTTGCATTTAAATTGCCTGCTGCTGAACAAGGTATAAGAAGAGTGTGTTTATGTATAGGCCTGTGCGTTGTTTATGCATTGTTGTCTCATGCAGCTACAAATGTTTTAAGGGAAGGGAAAATTTCAGAAAAAGTCCACCGGTAAATTGTGTCTGTGCCATTTGTTTATTAATTTATTTCCACAATGTTGTGTGCACTCATAAACAGAAATGCTTGTGTAATTGGACTAATGTACATGGACAGATCTATGTATAAACACAGGTGCAGTACAAAATGTGCCTTGATGTGACCACAGTATAACCTCAATGCATCTGAAATTAACAGTAGATTTACTAAATCGCAGGTTAAAAGGAATGAAATGGTGGAGCCCTTAATGAGCTCTAGACAAAGGAGAAAATTAAAATTCAGTGATACAGTGATGAAGCAGTGTTAATGAACAAAGTTGTTTCACCAAAAGATGCAACAAAGGTGTAATTGTTGTCCAGCTACAAAACAAAAACAAAAAAACAAAACAAATAAAAAAAATAAATAAAATTGGGAAACAATAACATTGTTATTGTTGACTAAAATGTGTCTTGATGCAGTCATGCACATATTATGACTGCATCAAGACACATTTAACACTGTCACATATACACAAGTAAAACTTTAGAAAGATAAAAACACACACACACGCATTTTCTAAGCTGCTTACCCTTTTGGGTCACAGGAAGATAAAAACACCATGGTCTAAATATAACATAATAGCACAATTATTAAAACAGTGAAAGTTCCTTAAACAGCTTTTTGTATGAAGGCTACAAAAAGAAGTTTAAAGCTCCTTATAATGCAGGTTTGCTGTGACAGTGGCCTCCAGCCTAGTGCAGCAAAGCACTTGTTAGTTGTAATGGTATATTAACGATTTAGCATTTTATATGTTCATTGTGGAAAGTCATCATGATAATAATAAAAATACAGTTTACCGTGCAGCTCTACTTGCACCTGTGCTTCCCTTTAGCCGTTGTGTCTGTTACCATGTGTCTGCCATCATAAATTTTAACCAGGTTTTAAAAGACAGAGAAAAATCCATGCAAAACCGGCTGCTGCTGGTTGCCACACTTCCAGTGTTGCCATCCATTGTTTGATTCTCCCATTCAATGTATTTTGTGGTTTTGCATGCACATGGCCCATAAACTGTACATTTAGGCTTGTTTGCTAGTTTTGTACATGACACGTGGGCAGAATTCTACTGGAAATTGCAAGGTGAGTTGGGAAGAACAGTTAATTTCAACACAAAGCTACACAATCTGAACGCTGATCTTCTTGTGACCTACAGGAAAGCGAGTATCCAGGGGTAGTCATTGGTGTCTTCATTCAGCAGCCCACTCCCTTCGTATCTGTGTTCTTTGAGCGCCTGCTCAATCTTCAGTACCCCAAAGATCGCCTCAAGCTCTTCATTTACAATCGGGTGAGGCATTAGGGTACATCACTTCTAATCCTATTTTAAACAAACTTCTGAATTTGTGTTGTAACAGCTTGTTTGGAATAAAACAGCTAGGTTAATGAGAACAGTGAGAGGCAAATAGAATGCTTGCTACCCAGTTACTGTTTAAGACTTAGACAAATATTAGTCCAGTGATGCAAATTGAGATACCATCAACTAGAGCAGTCCATGTTTGATATAGTATATGCATGTATGTGATGTTCCATCCATGAAAAACGAATGCCAGACCAGCCGCTTTTATATTTGTATAAAGTGACTCGTCTGGCGTACATTTTTCTCCGAGAATCTAGATAGACTGATTGGTTTACTCATGTTGTAAGGGTAAATGATGTACTGATTGGTTATTTTTTACAGATGCTATCATTGTACAGTGAGCTGTATATATAGTCTGTTAGCAGAAATGCTGCTCAGTGTGTTTAGCTCTGCATTGATTGTCTGATAGGAGTGGTTGCCCATGAGAGCTTGGCCAACATTCTCCTCTCAATCTCTGTCTTTACTGTGCCCAGTCTGAGCCTTAGGACTGAGTCAGCCCTCTTAATAATGTTGTTATTATTACTAATGGATAATTATTGTAAGAATATATTAAAGTATAACAATGTACTTTCGTAATATCTTTTCCAGGAGCCACATCATGACCAGCACGTCCGTTCATTTCTAGAGAACCATGAAGCAGACTACCAGGCTGTGAAGCTGATTGGTCCAGATGAGGGTGTAGATCCTATAACATCACGCAATGTGGGCTTGTGAGTTTTTAACGGTTAAATATCACTGATTTTAGGGATGGTAAAGTACAAATTCATGTAAGTGATACTTAAAAATCATCTATTTTTTACCTATTTGATTTACTGAACATCTCAACTTAATTGTTTTTCCTCTGTGTACTAAACTTGGAATGTGAAGATAATTGTCTTTCTGTTTTTCTGGCAGAGACATGTGTCGAGATGACATTGACTGTGAATACTTCTTCAGTGTGGATGTAGAAGTGGTCTTGAAGAATGACAAAACACTTAAGATACTAATAGAGCTTAACAAGTAAGCGAGATCTTTTTTGTGATGGATCTGCTGTTAAAACTTTAAGTCAGATGCTTATAGACATCAGTCGAATTTATACCTTTTTTCCATTAAAGTCACATGCATTTTTAATGTACTGTCATCATGGTAAGTAATGGGAATTTTAATTGAATAGGCTGTATTTCTAAACAGGAAATTGCTCCAACTGGTTGTTTGTAGTACTACAACAAAAAGGATTTCATAAAACAGGACTGTGCCACTAAAGCATAGATGTCATAGGCTGCATGTGTAAACTTGATGCCAGTTCTTCTTGCAAATTTAAAATCAGCTCTCTTATTTCACACTCCTCAGACCATTCATAGCACCAATGATGACCAAGCCTGGCCGGCTATGGACTAATTTCTGGGGAGCCCTCAGTGCAGATGGGTACTATGCCAGGTCAGAGGACTATGTGGATATTGTCCAGGGACGCAGATTGTAAGTCACAGTTGAATCTATTTACTTTTTTCCTGTATCACTTGGAAGTGTTAAAATGCTTTGTAGAAATAGATCAACACATGCACGTCACTAGACTGAGATCGAAATGGTTATTTAGGTGCCCCTTGGGCACGAGTACCCATGGTATTAGCCATGGTAGCCATGGTAGTTGAGAGTAGGGCTGCATTAGTACTCGAGTGTAGACTTTGACTTTCAGTCTATTTTACTTTGTACAAAGGCTGAGCTATACTGTCGCAGCACAGACTCGGCAGATGGCACACAAACCTGCGTTATGCCCATATAAGCTGGGTCTAAGCTCGATTTCTCTATGGCCAGAATGAATGGAGTTTTAGAAAATCACCACTATTTCTATTTATGTTTCTGAAAATTGTTCAGAACCCGATACGTTTTGTCTTGTGTTGTTTTAATTTCATGTTCTTGATATTTCATAATACAGGTGTCGGGTGAATTTGATTTGAGTGAAGATTACTTCCATTAATTCAGAGAATTCAGAATGGGCAATGGTTGTGTCAAGTCTCAAGGCACTGTCAGTCTTTACTAGTGCAAAACTAGGGTATGCATATGAAGACAACTATTCGTCTGCATGCAAGGATTGTTGCCTGTACCAAAAAAGGGGTGTGACTAAATCATGTGCTGAGAAAGCTGATA
>JAILXH010159014.1:0-23952 GCA_023558415.1 Piaractus mesopotamicus
TTTTTTTTTTTTTTTTTTTGGTCTTTTAGATCTGAAGTTATCAGCCACCCCACAACCCCACACCCCTCTCACCCCGACTAGGGGTTGCACAGACTAGTAGACTAGTCAACTTGTCAACTTTACTGCTCAGCAATGACACTTTTAGCTTGATGTCGACTAGTCGCTGATCATGTGATTATGGCACTAACAACATGGACACCTCAAAGAAGACAACAGGTGATTTCAGGATCCATGTCTCCTGTTCCCTGAAGGCAATGCAGTCCAGGGCTTGTCGGCAAGGACACGTCACCCTCTACTGACCTGTGGAGTTTGGCTTTGTTATAACATTTCTCCACCAATCTAAAGTGCTTTAAAGATGAGATATTGAATGTAGTTATCTCCGGTTTTCTACAAGACTACAATAAAAAGTCATGTGTGGTTGGAGAGGGGACATAACACCCTATAATCCTGGAAAGTTTGAAGTCGGTTATGGTGCTCTGAATTTCTCTGGATCTCTAGATTTCCGGACCTCTGCTCGAGTTATGGTGTTCTAAATTTCTCCGGATGTCTGGATCTCTGGACCTCCACTCGACCTCCACTCGAGTATTGGCGCTCTAAATTTCTCTGGATTTCTGGATCTCTGGACCCCCGCTCGAGTAATGGCGCTCTAAATTTCTCTGGATCTCCGGACCTCTGCTCGAGTTATAGTGCTCTAAATTTCTCTGGATCTCCGGACCTCCGTCACAGGCAAGCATCTTGGCAAGGCCGCCTAGGGTGTACCTAAGTCAGATACAAATTTGCAAGATTCCAGGGTTCGTATCTTCAGTTCCTTGAAGGCTAGCAGTACCATCTAGGCCTCGTTGGATAATGCAGGTCATGCTTTACTGGCCTGTGGGGTTTGGCTTCGTCATGTATTTTTCAAGCCACAATTTTTAAACTACCGAATTGCAAAGCATTCCCTTCTCCTGTGGTTTTATTCATGATGTCATCACCTTTCCATCCCCTTTGGATCAATGTGATATTTCTTAAGATATTTTCTTTCCATCTATACGTGGGAATTACAGGCTGTGGGACTTCTTCATGTGAAACAAACAAAAGTTACGATCAAGGCAGAGCATGCAGTCCTACAGAAGAAGTGCTTATGCAGAGTCGAGTGCTTTGACTTTTCGTTGGTTATGCTGTGGAGTGTTTGGTACGGCGCATGCACCCACCATCAGGGTTGCCAGGTTCATGGTTTTGCTGCCAAATTGCGCTAGTTTGAGAATGAAGTCAGAGCTAATGATTTTGACTGGTTTGATTAAAACATTTTGTATCTTTAAATACACAAAAGGCAATTGTTACAAAATGGTTATTATTAAAGTGAAGTATAGTTTGTTATACAGAACATGCTTTGTTGTACAAAACAATACCAAATGGCAAGGGGAGCTGATGTTATTGGTTAAGGTCATTTTTTCCACCCACTAATGCACAATACTGTAATTAAAAATCAGAACATGTCAACAAAAGTCATTACATTAGATTATAGGAAAACAAGAATTTTGTCTTTTAAAAGATATGATGTTCTAATTTGTGCTTGATATGTTCAGGGACATGAACTAATAACGTAAAAAAAAAAATGATTTCGGGTTGACTTTAGGAGTATTTTCTCTTTTGGATTCATCTCATTTTTACCTGATGACAAGGGTCTTTTGTGGGCATGGTAACAGGAACATTTCAGTTTTCATATGCATCTGCAGAGCAGTGAGTATGGAGCAAGGCCACATTTTGCACTTTTAAATTTGCACAAAGAAGCTGTTTTGTAATATTCCTGCCCTTGGTCCAGCACTTGAGAGTGCTAAAACATAATTAATACAAGGTGACTTGCTTTTCATCACACCGTAGAATCAGTACCTGAATAAAATATCAGGTTTAAGGTATTTCATTTCATTTAATGAATAATGAATATTGCTGTGTTCTCTATAAAATCATCTTCCTGTATTATAGTCATACTGAACTGTGAGTGTGGCAGTGATTTTTCCTGTGTTTGTGTCTTGTGTGTATGCAGGCCTGGTGGTTGTGCTGGTCAGGGCTCCAGGTTCAGCTCCTCCACTGCTTTCCCTGATGAGGTGTTAAACTTCATAAAGACGCACCCTCTCATGGACGAGGCTGTTCCTTTGCTGGGACACCGACCCTGGATAGTCAAAACAATGGTCAGGTAGGCAACATTGTAATCTGAAACATTACAGATCCAGTATAGGCAACCAAAGTACCATATGAAAGCTTAGAATCTCTACTTTGCATCCATTTTACCATTTTTTCTGTAATTATATTAGAAAAATAAATATTTTGATCACAAAATACCTTGCCACGAAAGTTTTTAGAACTAAATATTAGGTACAGTATGAACATTTGTATTTTTCATAAAGCCATTTTTTGCCAATGTGGACATATTATACAAAAACAAACAGGCTGACTCTCAGGATTACGATGATGTAAGCCATTATACTACGACTGTCGAATTAAAATCAAAAGAAAAAGTTATTCCAAACAAGAGAGACCTCTCTGGCAAAACAGGAGCCCTGGTGCGTAATGGCTGCTGCCACTCACCGGTACGTCTCACACACAAACACTTCATACCAGCGCCTACCTTAGGCTGTCTGCTTTCGAACAACACCAAACTTGTGTCTTTCCTTCAATCTGCAGTACGTGGGAAAAACAATCGGTCAAAATAAAACAACAATTACAATTTGTACAATTACTGTTTATCTGCTAAATTTCACATATTGAAAAAAATATTTTTATTTTATATTTTAGGTTTTTTGCAATATCACTCAATTAAGCAAATAAATAGAAATTGTTCACTACAGTTTGCAGAAGAATGAAGTGTGTTCTCTGTACAGGATGTGTTACCTTATTTTCACTTAGAAAATCAACAAAACGTGGAACTTGACCAGAATTTTTTGCATAAGACTGTAAATTGGTGAGTCTACCAGTCTACCTCAATTCATTGAGAAGGTAAAATTTAACTGATGATTTATTTGTTAACTTATTTTCACCTAGAAAATCAACAAAACATTTCATTGGACTGGGGATGTTCAAACTTTTGCTTACATTTTTTGGCCTATATTTTTAATGACGTTTTTTTTTTAAGGCTTATCTTTTTTTAAACTCCACTTAAGCATTTTTGGATCTTTGAAAGGTTATGCATCATTAGTTTCTTTCCAGTTAAGTCATTTTTATTGGTTGGCTTTAAAAAAAAAAAACATTTGATAATCATCAACTAATCAACTAATACCTAATGTAGCTGATTGTGACAGCCCTACTCCACACACTTCTTAGATGTGGTTCTTTGTTGGTGGAACAAGCATTGGAGCTCCATTCATCTTGCTGGACCTCTTACAGCCTTTAAGATGTTTCCATGAACATTTGATCCCACACTCATATGGTTTCTCATTGCTTTGTGCTTTATTGTGCAACATTAAGACTGCGTTTACATTACGGTGGAAAATGGCAAACCAGATATTCCGTTATTTTCAATAGAGCAGCAACGGAAAATTCTGCCACTGCCAGCGGCAACATATTATTTGAGCAGTGGTCAGTGGTACACTCTGTCAAGAGTTCAATTTTCCGAATTTTTGCTGTCAAGCATGGTGGTGAAATAAATTGAATGCTGATATTTTTTTGGGAGACATGGAAGCCAAATGTCTCACTGTTGAAGTCCAGGCGCACCCAGCATTATACAACAATGATTAAACATTAAACTGACTTTTTCTGCCTTATATAAAAGAGTCAGCACTGGTAAACTCTCCTCTGATGATCATATAACACTGTCACCATGGCAATGTTCCCATCACTGCATGGTGGCATAACGCTATGAGGCACAGAACTGCGTTTTCTCTATCAATACCACCAGCATACTGCACCGAGCAATATTAGGACACACTTACTCATGGTATACTGCTGAATTGGGTTTATCTGCTCTTAAAGTACCTTGTAGCTTCTTATCTTGCACTGGAGTTTCCTCTCTTACCACCCACAACTGTCTTCCACTGTTGCTGAAATGGAAACATAGTCATGTATTGAAGTCATAGCTATGTGCTTGGACTGTGCATGCCCTATCCATAAGCATCTGCCAATTGAGTAAATGTACATAGAAAATGTAAATGTCATATTTGTGCATAAAGTTTGAAATGTTATTATGTATTAAATGCTTCAGGGCCCAGTTGAGTCTTGTCTTGTTAATGCAAGCATGATGAAGCCCTTCATCTATCTAGCCTGACTAACAATGTAAGTGCCCAGAAGAAATTATTAATCAAAGCTGTAAAAGTGCTGCCTAGAGCAATTTTGACAGCTATTTACCTGCAGCCTTTGAGCCTGGCGGGAAGTAGCGGCGAAAGTTTTTCTCAAATGAAAAAAAAAATGCTTATGAAGCCAAGTCAACCGAATTTCAATTGAAATGCTTTTTGGGCAGAAATTTGGAAAAATAAGATGTAAGAAAATAAGATGCTTGACAGCGCTTCCAATGAATGTCAATGTAATGTCTTTTATAAGGCACTCTAATGCTTGATTTAGATGTTAATAAATTGTGAATTCAATCTTAAAGGGGCATTCCAGCCTAAAACTACCTTTTATTGTGTTGTCATATTATCCAGTATACTGCAGTGCAACATTAAATCCCACATCCTCAACAGTTTTCACAATTTTACAACATTTTCATGTTTCTGTCCTTCAATGTCCACTCACTACAATCTGTCATGTCAGCCAATCCTGACTGCTAGCAGAGCCAATGATCTGTAGGCTAATAAGTACAAGCATGCTAGCAATAGTGTGTAGCTCTAATTCCAATCCAAAGCCCAAACTCATCAGCATAATCCTGGAGGAGTAATTAATGATAGTAATTGTATTAAAATTCCTTTGTGAATGTAGCTATAGGGCCACTTTAGTAGTGACTTGCTATTTCCTGTATTAACTGTATGAGGTTGTGTGATGCACTGAAGGTGTGATGCAGCTGAGTTTGTTTACAGGGTGTTTTAATAAGATTGGTCACAATCATGATCATATTTTATCAATATATTTTTAGTACATTATAGTGGCCTGCATACCGTAGATATTTTGGAAACCACTGATGTTATCCCATCTGCCATGTTTACAGTGCACTTCTGTAAAAACATGCTTTTTTGTACCGTCACGACCCAAAAAATGATCTTTTATCTCCATTTTTACATTTTCATTTTCTGACACTGTAACTTAGATAAATGCAAGCTTGCAATGCCCTTTATTTCTCCCTGTGAGTTTTCCAGCCCTGCATAAAAGCTCAGTAATTAGCTTTATGTAATGCCATAATGTACAGGTCAGTCCACTAGTTCATCTGTGTTATAGCCTATATCATTTTTTCTTCTTTGAAAATATGCTCTTTTGCAGTTTTCTGACTTTCATATCGTTGTTAAGATGTTAAAGGACCCATATCCTGCTTTTTTTCCTGTATTTCATTTTATGACATATAAGCAAAGTTTAGCGTTTTATCATTTTTACCATTTTCCAGCCCCTCTTTATTCTTTAGAATTAAACAGGCTAATTTTGTTAATATGCATTTAGGATTGATCTATGTAAATGTCCTCAGTTCTGATTGGCTGCCTTCCGTTGTGTCATATTAAAAAAAGATGCTGGGCTTCAGCATTAATAGGCAGAGCTAAACTGTTGCAGGCTGAGTAGGTGGATATACATACATGCTATTTAAAAATATAGTTGGGTAGGTATATAGTTAACCATGAGAAGTCTAGTTATTACTATAGATTTGCTTTGCTGTACTAGTCACAATATAGTACAATAATCATTATTGAGGGTGTAACAATACTAAAAATACATTTTTAATACAGCAAAAGTAAGCAGTGCCTGAATATGTGCCTTGTGTTAATAAACTAGATGGCCAAAAGTATGTGAACATCTGACCATCACATTTATATGAGCTTGCTGGACATCCCATTTCAAAACCATGGGCTTTAATATAGAGTTGTCCATCCTCCCCTTTGGGGCTATAACAGCCACCACTCTACTTGGAGATCTTTCCACAAGATTTTGGAGTGTGTCTGTGGGAATTTGTATCCATTCATTTAAAAGAGCATTTGTGAGCTGCACATGCTCTTCATCACTGTGAGTTTGCTTGGTCTTGTACTTCATAGCTAAGCTGTTTTTGCTCCTAGATGCTTCCTTTTCACATTAATAGCACTTACAATTTACCCGGGCAGATCTATCAGGGCAAAAAATTATACATTATACAAATTATACATAAATACATTTATGTGCATGAGTATTTGTGCCAAAAGTACTGAACATGATTTTTTTATTTGTAAATAACAATAATTAGTGATGCACCAAATGAAAATTCACCAACTCAGCTGAAGGAAAGGATTTGGTTAAATACATGCTTACATTAATTTATGTTTTATTTACTTTGTCCTCCTTCCAGATACCAGCTGAACACCATGGTGGTGGACACAGAGGCAGGACCACACAGAAACCGGACCGTAGTGTTTCTCGGGTCCACTCGGGGGACCGTTCTTAAATTCCTCATCATTCCTGGCAGAGATAGCCCTTACTCCAACACCAACATCTTCCTGGAGGAACTGGAAGGCTACAATCCTGAGAGGTGGGAGCAGTTGCCATCAAAGATTTGCTAATTTCACACTCTGGTGGTGGGCTGTTATTCATCACAAACACACGTTTTGGTGATTGGACATGTCGAGCATTTTGCTGTTACGCTGACTTTTCTCACAAGGTCACAGTTCAAGTGTGTGAAACAGCTTTGCATGGGCAGTCAAAGTGTTAATAGTTTCCTTGTGTGGGAATGGCCTTCAGTTTCATTGTGCATTTGCATCTTGGTTATGGTGCACATACTCTTGAAAATGATGCCGCCACAAGGGTTTTGATGGATGATTCTTTAAAGAAGTACTCGAGTTTTTCAACTTGACCTCTATCTGTTACATATGTAGCATACAGTTACCATACACAGTAAATGCCATGTTTCCCTGTACTCAGTAAAAGAATAGAAGCCTTGTTTGCCCAGTTCTGTAAATGCCCATTGGCTCCTGTTCTAAGCGTGCATTGAGTGAATGAGCTTTCTGTATGGGAAAAGAATATTAAAACTACTGGCTCTGGTGAGTGACCATACACTACAGGTGTAGCAGATTAGAAGCGTATTCCTTGGAAAATGCAGGAATATTCCCAGTTGAAAGGTTCTTTACAGTTGTTTTGCAACCCTAATCATGGAGGTTTGAGCAGTTTGCTCATTTTAGTGATTTCTCTGTTCCAAGCACACCTGATCCAACTAACCAACTCATTAGGTGGGTGTGTTAAATCAGGGAAAGTACTAAAGTGTGCAGGGCAGTCACCCTCCAGGACCAGGGATGGGAAACACTGCTGTAGAGAACTAGAAGTGGTTTTCCTATGGCTTGCTCCAAAGAATGCTTCTGGCACATTTCCACATGAAATAATTGCAGTTTTCATGATGTTACAACATACCGGAACCATAGCCAGCTGTATGATATATAGCAGCATATAAGAAGACTCTGCAGGCCCTGTAGTGGCCATTACAGCAGGAGAATGGAAATTGAGACTGAGGATAAAATATTTTCCCCATAACTCAGATGAACTACAATACTGTAGGTTCTCAATGTTGTGACTCTGCATTGAGCTGCTAGTGAGCAATGAGGGGCGAAAGGGAAAGGGGTGAGAACTTCCTGCAGTGAAAACATGCACACTTAAAACTGATGGCATAACTGCAGCTACAACTGTGTAAAAATAACATTTAAGGACAATAAAATACTTGACAATAAATGTTGACTTGTTTATCTAAAATCTAAAGTTTGCTTCCAGTTTTGTAAATCTTACACATTTCCAAGTATATTCCATCAACATTATTGAAGACAAAAAGCATATATCAACTGAGGGACCTTGAGGGAATTTAGATTTGGATTTTATATTTTCTGTTTGTTTGTTTATTTGTTTGCTTGTTTAATGCTTTTATACTTCCTAAATTTCAGCATTCATCATAGCACGACTATGGATAAGCCACAGACATTAAGTAGTAGATTTAAAAAAGAGCTTCAAAGGCTCCCTGAAGTCCTTGATTCTTACCATAAATGAAGGGCATACCAAATAAAAATGTCAGCAAAAACAATAACGGGTAAACAAAGTCAAAGAGTTCCCTGATTACTCTGTGTGTGTGTGTGTGTGTGTGTGTGTGTGTGTGTGTGTGTCATGGGGGTGGGAGATAAAAATATGGCTGCAGTTTTGAAGATGAAAGGCTGTACCTGTCTGATGAGAGAGTGGTGGGGTTCAGAGAGGTGCATGCTGGGATAGGAAAACAGGACATGTGACAGTTTAGATAAGACTCTCAGCGGGACACAAAGAAGTGTGAGAAACAAACACAAACACAAACACACAGCCAGTGTTTAAAATCCCAGAACACCTGGTGTATCCTCCAGCTGATTCCCAAAGTCTTCATCTCTTCTGTTAATGCAGCTTCTGCACTTCTCCAACTTTGTTACATAGTTGGATGCTTCAGGAACACTTCCAATGAACCCTGTATACACAATGCATCTTAAATACTTGTAAAGCGTTGTAAAGGCATAGAAGAGCTTATAAAACAAAAGGTGACATGATTTTTTTAGATTCATATGTTCTTATGTTTTCAAGTGTAATCCATTATGAAATTATGAACTTCTGTCTTCTATCTCACACATTTAAGTGTGGCATTTATGTTTATAACAAATTATCTTCACTTAAAGCCTTTAAAGGAATAGTTGGTTGAAAAGCCACATTTTGCTTATTTAGCAACAAGGCTAGCATTGCTAACAAACACTACAACTCAGTAGTCGCCCAAATAGTCTAATTCATTTGTGTAAAAATTTACCACCAAATCAACTCGATTAAACTGCATCCAGGTCTTCACTGTGGTTATGCAGACGTGTGAATGCAGTTTAGAGCACAGTATGACTTACTGTGAGCTATAAAATGAATACAACTTCGCCGCCACAGGCAGCCATTCCAGACATCACCAGGACCGGCATTCACAAAGCAGGACTTATCTTGGATCCTCTGTATTTATGACAGTCAACGTCACAAATATTGACTCCAGATCTCTAGATGCTACTCTTGAGGTGGTTTGTGAATACAGACCCTGTTGTCTAAAGTGGCTGCCAAACAGTTTTCTTCATTTTTATAACTCCCAGTAAGTCATACTGTGCTGTTAACCACACTGAAAGTTCTGTATGGCCTAAGTGAAGACCTGGATGTGCTTTGAGCTGGTTGCAAGAAATTTTAGAGATGTATTTTTACAGAACTTATTTGGGGTATTTGGGTGACTATTGAGTTCTACTGTTTTTTAGCAATGTTAGCTTCATAGTTCTAGTTCTAAATGAAAGAAAGTTTAATGACTGTGTGTCTTGCTGAACAGTCATAAGTGCTAATAGATGTGTCATTTATGTTTATGAATGTTTTGGATGGGCAGTTTGTTATTACCATTTTGCTATACATTGAATTACATAATTGTTTACTTGAAGTGCATAATTAATTATAAAGTTACATAACAAGTTACATTTACGTTCTATTTACAGTCTCTATCAAGCGGTTCAAATCTGCGCTCACAACTTTTTTCCACGTATTTTGATGTAAAAATGTGAACACTGTGAAGTTATTCCTTCCACAAAGAATTTTCCTCATCTCCTTCTCTATGACCTCAACTGCCTCATTTGTTGAAAGTTTACAATGCACACTTTGACCGAATGTCTCTGAGCTACGGCTGAGAAATAACAAAACGAGTGCCGGGGGGAATTAGGAGTGTTAATAAGTGTTTGGTGTGTGCAGGTGCGGGGACGACTCTGTACAGGCCCGCCAGCCGCTGTCTCTCACTCTGGACAGACCCAGCCACACACTCCTGCTGGCCTTCCATTCCTGTGTGGTCAGGCTGCCTGTAGCGCGTTGCCAACTGCACTCCCGCTGCATGAAGTGAGTACATACACATGCCAACACTGCATAAAGAAATTAGGAAACGCTTGTCGTATTAAAGGGCCCATAACATGCAAAATCTAACTCTTCACACTAAATACATTGTTTTTGTAATGTCACAAAAACAATGTATTTACATACATCCACCAGTTCAGACCACAACAGGTTAGCTTCACACTTTCACCCATAATACTCTCTGCATCATACATTTTTCTCTGTTATTTTAGATTGGCCTGTGTCCGAGTTACTGCAGTAACAGCCCCCATTGATGGCAAAAAATTCACATTGTTCATCTATTTATTTATTTAATGCAAAACATAGCAAGATACTAGTATTCCCACACATATACTGAACTTTTAAACATGTTGAGTGATGTGATATCCTACCTGAGTGGCAGGCAGATATCATGCCTAAAAAGATATATATGTTTTGATGTATGTATGATCTGACTCACAATTCAACTTGGACTCGCACTTTTGTGATTTGACTCAGACTCGCACATAACTGATTCACAACTCGTCTCTGATTCACGCAGTTTGTGTTTAACTGATTCGCAACTTGAATTTAACTTGTGCTTAACTGATTCGTGACTTGACTCGAACTTGTGCTAAATTAATTTGCATTAGAACTGCCTTCTTAATGCGTTACCCTAATGAACCCTCGTTTCCCACCTTACATGCATGGAGTAGTTTTGGAGTTTGATGGCATTGCATTATGGATATTGTAGTGAATTTATATTATTACCTTGGCAACTGTACTCACTGCCACGAGGCAAAATGCTCCCTTTCTTCTCTTTCTTATTGGCACTCTTGTTTTTTTACTGCAATAAATACCAAGTACTTCCCCAACATTCTAGTCCAACTCATACTTTTGGAAAAGGAAAAGTGGTGAAACATGCTTATTACTGAAGGTAGTTATGGAAAAAACTTTCCTGAGTCAACTCGACCATAGCCTGGAGGCTTGCAGCATCATCAGCTTCCATATGACTTCAAATAACGAGCCTTTCATTATAGAAACACCTTCAATCTGAAGGACAGAAGGAAAATACAGCATTTTAAAGAAAGATGATTCCCCCTCCTAACAGAACCCAGTTTAACTGTTTACTGCGGTTATTTCCCACGTGGTTATCCGAATATGAGGTTTCTGTACCATAACAGGCTTGTAGAATCATTTAAATTCTCTCACAGCTTCCTACAAGTTATCTGAAACCTATAAGTACGTCCATCACATTAGAATCTTTTACATCTGCAACTATATAGATTTATAGTATTAAAACCTGTGATTTAAAAAATCCGAAGTTTAGAGCTGCAGTCTACAGTTTTGCACTGTTACTGAATTAGCTTTTGCTTTATTAGTGTCTGAAATTCATCTTCCTGATGCAACCCCTAATACAGCACACACACACACACTACCCTCACACTTCCTCTGGCGTGTCCCTGCATGCTAGCCTTGGCACAGGCTTGAACTAGTGTAATTGAACATTGAACCCCCTCATTAATAAGATCCATGCTGATTAATCTCAGTTCAACTCCTGTCTTAATGAAAGGAGTGGTCCTCCTGCACAGCATGCTGGGAGCTTCCTCAGTGCACGCCTCCTTGCAGTCAGAGATCTCCTTGCTGCAGTGTTCAGCACACACACACACACACACACACACACACACATATATATATATATATATGTAGTGCTATCTTTAGATCTGGCTAGACTTCACCTTGCGGTGTGGCAGTGACCTGCGGCAAGAGCATAAGCTGAAAGTGTGATCGCGCCTAAATCACAGAGGCAGCACATGAACGCCTGCTGTGCGTGTTACTCCCAAGCCACTGCTGCCACATATCCCCAATAACATTTGTGTCAGTTGCCAGTCGACGTGCGGGGGGTTGTTAGACAGCAGGGCGCCACAGTATGGACAATATAGTACCTTAGAGCGCAGATGACAAAAATAATAGGTAAGTCCCCTAGGTTCTAGGTATTAATCGGGGCAGGCAGATATCATGCCTGAAAAAGCTATATATGTTTTGATTTATGTTTGATCTGATTCACAACTTGACTCAGACTTGCACTTAACTGATTCACAACTTCATTTGGACTTGCGCTTAACAGATTCACAAATCAACTCGGGCTCGTGCTTAACTGATTCACAACTTGACTCAGACTCAAGCTAAGCTGATTCGTGACTTGTAAAAAGTTATGAAAATGTCGGGAGGTAGTTTGAAGAACAAAAGTTCGTTCAGATTTCTCCTTGACACGTCAAGAACACCTCTGCCACACCTCTGCCACAGTGAAAGGTTAGAAAACTGTTAAGCAAACACTTACATTGTATTGATATTATTTCTGTTTACCCCATATAACTACCTGTTGCTTGAACATTTTTCCAATTTACTTTCCTGTTTTAACACAACATTTCAGTGTAAAAACAAATTTGTTTGTACTTTTACAAACAGCAGTTCAAGCATTTCAGTGCAATGTAGTTTGAGTACTGAAGATGCTAATATTATGGTAATGGTACATTGGACAGCCTTGTGATACAGTAGTCTTGTGTTTTTGTTGATGACAAATGCTTTTGTACTGATATTGTAGTTGTGTATTGAAAGTGTGTGCTCGTGTGCAGGAACTGCATCTCCTCTAGAGATCCATACTGCGGCTGGACCAGAGGAAGCACCTGTTCTCTCCTCAGACCTGGAACCAGGTGAGACTCATATTCAGCACATACTGCAACACTTTATCATACTGCATCACTTTATCAGCTGTTGAAAAAATGTATCTCTGAAATAGAAGCTTTATAGGAAAAGAAAAAAACATGTTATTAACTTTAATGTACATTAATGTAACAAGATAAATAAAAAAATGTATACAAAATTATATACATACATATATATCGTTGTTTGGTTTCGGTCTGCCAGACTCATTTTCTCTTTTCCCCCTTGTTATGCAGGCTTCCCTTTGTGCAGGATGTCGAGTATGGCAACATCACACATCTTGGAGACTGTGATGGTAAGTTATTTCAACATTGCACAGGGCTGATATATTTCACACACATATTTCTAACAATACAAAATCCCTGCTGTATTCTGCATACTATAATATAAGCACTCGAACAGCATTTGATGAAAAGAACACCTTGCCAGCTGTTAAGCATGGGGTGGTTCCGTCATGCTTTGGGGTTGTTTGGCTGCCAGGAGCACAGGAGACACTGCACAGGCAAATGGATACCACTAAATATCAGCAAAATTCTGGGAGTAAATGTGATCAAAAACTGAAGCTGGAAAGAGGCTTTTTTTCTACAACAGAACAACAGACCCAAAACATACCCCAAAATCCACCATGAAGTACTTCAAGAAATGCATGCTGAAGCTTTTGGAACGGCCATCACAGTCTCTTGATTTGAAAATCTGTGGGTAGACCTTAAACATGCTGTGCATTTAAGATATATCACAGACCTGGAAGTGTTCTGTGAGGAAGAGTGGGTGAAAAATCTTAAAACTAGAATGGAAAGACTTCTAGCTGGCTACAAAAAGCTTTTGCAAGCTATTTTCTAGTTTTAAGCTAATCAGATATAAAGTACTTGTGCATTAACCTTTATAGAAAAAAATATTTTGATCTTTTCAGGTCAAAAATTCAGGCCATGGGTGCCCAAACTTTTGCATACAACTTAGGCAACAGCTTGGGTGCTGGTCAAATGACAGGTTTTGTTGATTTGTAAAAGTGAAAAGAAGTCAACACCTCCTCTACAGAGAACACATTTAATACACACTGTATATTTGCTGGATTTAACATATTAATAGAAAAAACCCTAAAATGTGGCCTGTGGAAATGTTATGGCACATTTTATACATAGTTTTGTTTTTTCCAATATTTATTTCCAATATAATATTCAAGTTCGTTCTCTGTAGAGGGATGTCTTAACTTATTTTCACTTAGAAAATCCGCAACTGGGTTGATCAAACACAACCTGAACCTTAACCTCCGTAACCAAAAAGAAATGGATGTGTTAAAAAAGGTTTAAAAAAGTCAAAGATGGGGCTTTTATATATACAAAAAACAATCAAAGCACTTTACAAGTGGGTATTCTGTTGGGGCTGATGTTGTAGATTATCTCTGTTTTTCTCTGACTTTCCTATAAAGCCTGGACATGTTTATCCAGAAAATGTACACAAACACACATACGCACACACACACACACACACACACACACACGCAGAGGCTCTAACCCCGTCACTTTGCCTCTGTTCACCTTGTAAGCCCTTTGCTGTATGAGGCTGCACCGCACAGGCTTTTAACACTCTACTACTGGCAACAGCCAACGGCAAGATGGATCAGCCACTCTCACACACAGAGAGAGAGAGAGAGAGAGAGAGACAGACACAGATGGAGACAGTGACAGAGAAAAAGAGAGAGACAAAGACAGAATATTAAGCAGTTGAGAGAAAGTTTAGCAACAAAGTTAGAAGAAGCTAAGAGAAAGGCACAGAGAGGGCATGAGGCCGGAATAACATCCGCAGTAGCATGTTATTGCTGTGTAGGTTTACTGTGAGTGAACAAGTTTCACCATGTTTTCATTTCTTTTTGGTACCATTTACAACTACTTTTAAAATACACTGGATGCACAGGTATGGCTGGAGGGAATATTTACACATATATCAAACTATAGGACACAGGACGAACTAGCATGTGACATAAGCTGTCATCAAATGCTGACATTGTTATATTACTGAACAAAATCTGTCATGGCAACTCATGAGAGCATATTACCTGCATATTATCTGCCATGACATGGTTAAAGCATGGTTATGTCAAGGATATTTCGCAGAGTTAGTGTTACTGCTTTACCTTTGGATTTTTTGGGATTTTCACTTTTGAAGAAAAGCCTGAGAACTGCCTTTTGACCAAAAATGAGCATCTATTTTACTGAATATCAGGCAACATCCAGCTTACTTTGGATAGCCTACTGGAGATGCTTTGCAGATTCCTACCTTGTCACAAACCTGTATGCAACATAAACTTACGTACAACTAAATATTAGAGATGCATCGATATGCCGATATCTGATGTACATATCTGCTGATGCCGATACATAAACGTTTATAAAATGTGTAAATTGGTACTAAATCTACTTGGATCAGCGTTATAGAGAAGTATAGCATATATTTCTAGAGGGTTACAAAAGCAGTAAAATGCAGTAAAATGAATAACATGCCGATATTTTAGTACAGTAGCACAGCATCACCTAACATTCTGCACTAACGGAGTACAAATGAATACATCATCAGATACTGGTTTGAAATATTGGTCAAATCTAAACATCTGTCCAATGCTATAAGCAATTTATAAGCAATTATCTGCTGATATCGATAAAATCATCAACTTAATTCAACCTAACATTTAGGAAATTGGGAGAGGCTCTTATCCAGAGTGACTCACTCATGTTACAGATGGCAAATGCAGTGTTAGTCTCACTAGATGGCTGCAATGGTATCCCAAGTGGTTGCTATGGTATTTCATGTGGTTGCTAGGTTGTTGCTGGGTGCTTGCTATGGTATCTTTAGTGTTACTAGGTAGTTGCTATCATCCCCAGAGTGGTTGCTAAGATGTTACTAGGCAGTTGCTATGGTATCCCAGGTGGCTGCTAAGGTGTAGCTAGGTGATTGTTATGGTATACCAGGTGGTTGTTAAGGTGTTGCTAGGTGGTTGCTATGGTACCCTAGGTAGTTGCTAGGATGTTGCTATGGTATCCCACATGGTTGCTAGGATGTTGTTAGCGTACCTGTAGTATCATAATGTGCACAAGCTCTTGTCCACACAATTCTGCCATTTATTCTTATGGGAAAAAAATTGTCACTAACAATTATTGTATGAAAATCATACATACAATCAAAAAGCAGTATACATGCACACTATTTCTGATCAGATCGGACATTCTGGCGTCAGAACGGTGTTGATATCTTGAAAACTGTGCAATGAGTTAGCGTCAAAAATCTGAAAATATGCTGTCAGATAACAATATCACTAATAATTAAAGTCTGTAAGATCTAATCTAAATAAAGTGGGATCAAGTATTACTATGATAATTTATTACAAGGATTCTCATATTCTAAATGCATCTGACTGCTGTATTTCACACCCCTAGTAGTAAAGTTAAACACTGTCATCAATAGAGAAAGAACATAATAGAATAAAGATGAGCATCCAGTGTCTGTAATTGTAAATCTATGTGTTCCGTAGCCATTGCCATTCAGCTCAGAAACGAGTGAAAACTTAGAACAAAGCAGAGACGATTTCCTCTCAAAGCCGTTTAAAGCCCAAATTCCCATTAAGTTCAAAATGCACTTTCAAAAGCTGCACAAAGCCTGCGTCCTGGCACTGTAGAATTGAGTTTCTCTCCGTCGCGCTTTGTCCTCCTTCCAAACGCACGGATCACAAATCTGTCTCGGCGTCCCAATTTGTTGCAGCGTTCTTTTAGAGGAGTTGTAGAAGTGGAGCGGCAGCGGGGTTCCATAGCCCGAGCTCTGAGAGCACTTGAGCAGAAGAGCAGAACGGGTTAGCATGCTGGCCCCGGCCGAGGTGATTATAGAGCGGAGGAAATCTTCACAGCGGTGGGGACAGCTCCCGGGCTCAGACAGAGAGAGAGAACTTTCTCACTTTATGCTTGGCGAAGTACAATGTAGGTACTTAAAAAATCTCAGGGAGAATTTGTATTACTCGACAGATTTATAAGCACTGCAATTATTATGAAGTTATGAACAAAGAAAACTTCCAAAATTAGCTTAAATTACTACCGTGGTTTGATTTTGTAATGATAAGTTATAGGCCTAAAGTAGTGCTCAGGGACTCGAGAAAGTGTTTTAAGTTGAGGATGCTAAATTTTTTGAGATTTTGCCATAAGCATTTTTACTGCTGTTACTTAACCTACACCACAACATGTTGTGTGCTTTAGTAAAGTTTCTTCTACTGCTGCATGTTAGACGTTGCTTACAAAAAAAACACATCCTTGCTGTGCTCAAAATATTTCAAAGTTTTGAAATCTTCCAGCATGCCTGGTATGCCAGATTCAATGTATTTTTTTTCTTCTATTGACTTGGACAGTATTTGTACTCAGGCTTGTCTTGGTCTGAGCAACTGATCTTCACAAATTTGCTCTCTAGTTTCAACCACGACTAACTAAATACATAAATGATATTTATTTGTATTTTCCTTCACCAACAGACACGGACTCATACTCAAGCATCTCAAGACCAATTAATTGTCTGTTTGTGATTGATTTAGCCAGTTAGCGCTGGCATTAATTGGGTTGACTCAGAGCGCTGGATGCCAAGAAACTCAGGGTGCGGATGAACAGTGTTCTTCAGAAAACTTCCCCATATCTGACTAAATTTGGAGATGCACTGTTGGAGCCATATTTTAAACTTACATCCCATACCACATTTATGCTAGTGAGCAGAAAAGGAGTGACTTTATTATGATTTTAAATTAATGAAGAGTTGCTGCTCTACATACAGAATATAAAATGAATGCAAATGTAACTTATTACATAACTATGTAATGTATTATGTAACTCTACTTCATTTAAACAGTATTGTAAAATTAAAATAATAACTCCAGGTGTCAGTTAGATTAAGCCCAAGCCCCAAATGAGACTTTTAACTGTGAGACACAAAGGTCATTGTGATTTAAGACTAGGCAATGTTCACGAAACTGTAAAAATGTTGTCCTTTTAGCAAAAATCAAACTTCCTTAGGAACCACAATATTTTATGTCCATTTTACCTTCTTGGCTGTAAATGTGTCTCAGTATGTTCTAATGTACTAGTACAGGCTAAAAATATAATCTAAACAAAAACTCAGACCTACTTTGCTCTGCTTTAAGCTTTAGCTCAGCCATAGCCGCTTTTCGCGCATCTCTGGCAGGAAACGTTTCCGAAAAAGTGGAATAGTGATTATAAATGCAAGTAAGCCCATTTGTCTCTAAATTATCAATGTTGGTCTTAAATCTTTCTCTTTGTCTTTTTTAGCTACTAGCTAGACAAGACTGTTGTTTGTGTTGCTACGTTGACCAGCAGTCTGTGCGCAAGCCTTCAGGTTTAAAGGGTGAATTAGCAGTTCTGCATTAACTCCAGTGTTTGAGATCATTTATTCTTAAAACTGTGTTAGAATGATCAGAAGAGCTATATTTTACTGCAAAGGAGGATTATTTTATTTTTACCTAAAAATCTAATTCTGCTGTGGAGCCGCAACAGGGCAGTAAAAGAGCCGCATGTTGCTGACCCCTGTCCTAAGTGAATTGATGACCACTAAAGAATTTGAAAAGACAGAGAATTTAAGACTGTAGGCTGTTAAACACTAGTTAAGCCCTGGTCCTGGTGAGAACTCTTGACTTGGTCTTGCTCTCATTTGGACTTCTTGAGTCTTGAGTCAATCTCAACTAGTCATAGTCTCAAGAAAGGTGGGCTTGAATACAGCCCTTGCTAAAGTCTCTTATTGGAATACAATTCATTTATATTGTTTTTGCATGCAATTAAACCACCAGAGAGGTCTCCAAATCCCCAAAACTTATAAAGTGTAGCTTTAAGTAAAATTTTATAGATTTTGATAATACGTTTACTTACTAGTCGAGTGTATCTGCTTTTTGCTCAGCTACATTTTAGCAACATTTAGTTCTTTTTTTGTGTTTAATTTCATTTTGTTCAGTTGGTTCAGAATCTGGACTGATTGGCTGCTCACATGTCTCACTTTGGAGCTTTTGCATTTTATTTTAAACCAGAAGTAACCTAAAAAAGAAAGGAGTAACACCTAATAAATTTCAGTTCCTATACAGATAATGCATGTACAAAGAAGTGGAGTTTTTAAGGGAACTTAAGTGCTTAAGTAGTTTATTTGGTCTGATTCTTTCAACACAAGTTGTTTTGCTAGGCAACTTTTACTTCTACTTCAGCGATTATTTGCTTGTATGTATGAGTTTAGACTGTTCTACTCACCTTATAGCACTTAATTCAGCTCATGAATTACCACAGACTTGGTAATCAACCAGTGAAGATAATCAGATACAGCGCTGGAAAAGCACTGAACTACACAGTGCAGTAAACTCCAGGACTGGGATTCAGAAGCACTGGCCTAGTAGAGTAAGCTCTTCTACACAGCCGAGCCACAGGCTCCCCTAAGGCCATCCCACAGCTCTGATGCCTGCCTGTCATATAACAGGGCTGAATGTTTTAATCCACTATCTGCATTATCTGCTTGCTGCAGCTTACTTCAGCTGAGCCAGCCAGGAACTCTACTTGTTTGTCTTGCCTTGCATATATTTAAGCTTCTTCACTTTGTCAGGTAGCTGGACCTCAGCTCCACTGCTTAGACAGAAACTGAAATAATCGACAAATATTACACTGAAACAACATTAAGCCTAATGGTCCACCATTACCATAAACCGGAGGAGCTGAGAATGAAAAGCCTTTACTTTTAGAATGTAATAGGCTTTTTTTTTTCTCCAGAAGTAATTTTCTTTTAACATGTCGAAAATATAATTGGCCAACATATGTCATTACTTCGAGGGGCTGCTGTCAAGACCCAAGGCAATCATGTCTACCTAATGGTAAGAGCGCATCTGTTAAAACTGAGAAGAACCCTGTACCGCACAATAAATCTTCACACTGACAGGCGAATTGAAGTTAACCGAAAGTTCCTTTTGAATGGGTCTTATGCAAAATGAGGGCAAGCAGACAAGGAACTAAAGCAAGAGAGCAGCGTGGGAGAGAATTTAGTGGAAGGATTAATACTGTTTTCTCATTTGTCACTCAAAAAAAAAGAAATATATATACAATGAAATATATATAGTGAAATACATACATATACACATTCAAATAACTGACATCTTCACTTAATTAGGAACAATAAACATTCCAATCAGTCAGTAAGTTTCCTTTCATGCATAAAAGGCCAAAAGGAGAAGTGAAGTGCAATCACCTTGGAGGTATTTGGTTACCTCCTGACAATATCTGACATACAGTCGTTAGTTTGAACACCCACAGTCAATGTGTTGCATCCTCTACAGGAAGCAAACCTAAAAATTGATTTTTTAAATTTATTTACTGAGCTTAACATTGTATATACATTGTGCCATAACTTTTGCTCAGGCCACATTTTATTATTTTTTTTATCCAATATGTTAAATTCAGCAAATAAACAGTAATTGTGCATTAAAATGTGCAGAAGTGTGTCCTCTGTAGAGGATGTGTTATGGCTTGGTAAGGGGTATCTCTAAAAACACAAAATAACTGACATGAAAATAAACATTTCCATTAAAGCTTATCCACACTGTAAGTCTTATTTTTACAGATTTTGAAACTGAAGACATGCATATTAACGCCAATGCCGTCTTCCACGCTGACGGATTGTGATGCTGTGTACATTTTTATTCTGTGTTGTAAAGATGCATTAAAAATCAGACCTGCCAATCAAAGCTCTGTTGTCATGGTTGCAGTCCAAACAAATGTGCATCACATGGAGGCAGAACAGTTTATTTTGCTTGTGGCACAGCACAAAAGCTAACATGGTGGCGAGTACCTTAGCACAACATAGCGGCTGTTTATACTGTTTGTTTGTACATCTTGGTGTATCGTAGTCTGTTAATGCCATTTTCTTACAAATGTTTGTACCCATATGCAGTGCTTAGAAATGAATTCCACCAGTTTTTCAAGTTTTCAGAATAATTCAAAGATTGAGTAAACAAAGTTAGCCAGTGGTTTGATGTTACATGGTTCAGATCTTAGATATTTACAAAAATTATCTTATGGTCAATTTAAACCCAAGATATTAATTGAGATAGTAATAAGCTCAAGATATAATTACCATTTCCTGGGTACTTTCTATTGGGAGGTGTCTGTCCCAAACCCAAACCCCTAAATTTTATCTCATGAAAATAGCACTTACATTTTTTGTATTTTTTTTTTATTTATTTAAATTATTTCTTTTAAAATGAAGTTGAAAGATTTAGATTTATCATGAGTTAAATTTTTTAATTAAAAACTTTATTCAAAAAATGTCTCATGTTTTCATGTCACTACTGAAACATAATTAGTCCATAGGTGGAGCCTGATTTTATCTACGCCCCTGCATTTTACAGCAGGAAGTGAGACTGCACCCCTGTCCTTCATGGCCACATGGTGGGCAGTCCTATTGTTTTGAAGTAAATGTAAAAGTCTAAAAATCAGTGTGTAACCATTGAATTGTCACTACTGAAACACACATTTTCTGCAGTTAAGTAAACTTTTTTGTGTTTTAATGAAAATATTATGATTTTATGCGTGTACATCTTTACATTTGGTAAAGATTCAGAAGTGTTATATTTGGATTAAATGGAATGTCCAACTGTTTATTTTAATGAAATAATCATAATTAAAGTACAGGGTAACTCTAAGCAAAAGAATTTTAGTGCAAAGTCCAAGTTAGTTAAAAGTCCGAAATTGATTTTGAACCAATCATGTAGAATGACCTACTAACACTCAGAAGACACGTGTTTCACTACAATGAACCATTTCACATCAGACCACTTTGAACGTCTCAACATCTCAAGGATTGAATTACGCAGAAATTTTTAAACACTGAAGTAAGAGTATGACCTTATTTTATAATTTAGCCTAATTGCACTGCATTATGATAGATAAGTATTTATATAGTTATATATTCATGAAGCTTTAGCATCATATAGCATTATATAGCTAACTAAATAGCAATTATTATTGTATAGCTAGATAGCAATTAGCATTATATAGCAAAAAAAAAGCAATTAGCATTAAATAGCTACCTAAATAGCAAGTAGCATTATATAGATAAGTAAATAGCAGTTAGTATCATATAGCTAGCTAAATAACAATTAGCATCAAAGGTTTTTAAGGTTGCATGACTGAAATACTCAATGTATTTCCCAATGGTTCACTTTAAATTATTCATTTAATACTTATTGTAAATGACTTTTGATGTTACGTACTACTTCTTAAAGACATGTTGGTGACAGTACACCTCTTTGTAAAAGCATGATAGTACAAATACTATACATTTTCTATTATCTTTTGTCTCCAGTAACAGCAGAAGCTGGAGGCAATATGTCTGCCTCTTTGCTCTGCTGAAAAACACAAACCCAGCCCCACTCCCACTTCAAGTATTCCACAAAGCAACACAGCACCCTAAAATGGCCATCTCTCTGGCAGGCTAGTCAGATTTATGGCGGGAGTGGGGAGCCTGCTCTGCCATTAAAGCATCATCATGATGAACCTGAGGCCACGGTACAGTACCGCCTGAGCCTGTCTGTCCTTCTGCCCCCTTCACATCAAAGAGCGGCCTCACTTCAAAGAGCTTCTCTCCTCCATAGCCAGACACTACGGCTGTGATGTTTTTAACATTGACCTCCGACGTGGGCTAAGAAGTTGCATGTTTGAGGGTTAAAAAAAGGAAACCCTTTGCAGGGTGTTGCTGGACTTGACTGTTAAAGCAAACGGGAGGCGGCCATTGGCCATCCTGAGCCCGAACCGCCTCAACTGGCTCCTCTCAATGTGTATAGGCGGTGGGAGACGGCAGGGAGGTCCTAGGTCCTAAATAAATAAATAAAATCTATTGGAAATTTCTTAACAACTCAGTGTGGCTCGAGGCACAGTTTTGCACAATGCTAATCGCAATGCTAACAATGCACTGTATGGGAGCGTGCCTGTTTCCAAGGGCCCTGTGTTTTCAGGGCTTTATGTTCCTACTGCCCTGTTTGCAGCTCTATAGCCTATGTGATACATCATCCCTCAGTACGATACATTAAGGAACCATGAACATGTTCCCAAGGTCATGGTTAACATCATAGGGTCCTCAGAGGTCATTCAGGGAACAGCGAGAAGCAGATTTTTCAATGGGAACACACTTTGTGTCGGTTAAGCTGGCCTCAGAGTGCTAATTAGCTAGCTAAGCAAAACTGTGTAAGTCAGAGTGTAGAATACATCAACTTTTTGAATTATTGCTTTGTCTGTTTTAAGCAGCATGTCCTGCCTTTCTTTTTTGTTATTGCTAGTTGAGTAGCCTTTAGCTTTGCCCTGTAGCAACTTAGCAGCCCTGCTGAAAAAACAGAAGCCAGTACAAGTTTCTGCTGTTTCTTGGTGGTGTCCAATAATCAGTAATGGTGTTCAGTGTCTTCCTGATGGGTTGATGTCACAATGGTTTAACAGGTGCTCTGACTCCAGATGCATCTGATGGTTTCCTAATGGGATCTAAAGATGTCCTACAGGAAACTAGAAATCTAATTGTAACCATTAAGCCAATTCACATTAGAAAGCAAAACCATCAGGTTTTAATCCTTTTTAATACCCATGAAAATTTCAGTGAGGAAACATAGAACACTGGGAATATGGGACCCTGGGAATATATGGTTTCCAAAATTACAAATAGTAAACACAGGGCCCTGGAAACATCAGACTGTTTCCCAAAAATTTCAATCAGAAAAATAAAGCGCCTGGGGAATATAGAACCCTGGGAACATAAGGATGACCCTCTCTCCATCACTTCTTGTGCAAAACTAAAGAAGCAGACCTCTTCAGACACCAATGTCTCAGCTAATCAGCTATATTTGGGACAAGGGGAAAATTTTTATATAAATTTGCTTGAATTTTTGCTGACCTTTTGCTTTGGACACTGGACAGCGACTCATATGAAAACAGACGAGGTGTCAGTTGCTGCATCTAACGACGGCAGAAGACTTTTTTGTGTAAAAGTGTGCTATTATAGGCCAAATTATCATCATAGCTTTAAAAACTATTTTCTTTGCTCATTTGGGGAAAGACTTCTCTTTGAGGGCTTTACAAACACATTTCTTTTCATTCTGACTTTTCATCACTTGTGGTGCGGCGATGTTCTCTTTTAGCCTTTTGTCAGAAAGCAACTCAGTATCAAGAACAGGAATGAATGAAGAACAAAGTGAGTTAGGGAGAGATGGGTAGGAATAGAGAATGGGGCAGAGAGAGAGAGAGA
>JAILXH010159022.1:6515-20144 GCA_023558415.1 Piaractus mesopotamicus
AATAAGACAGCGACAAAAAACAAAGTGATGATGCTAAACATAAGAAATTGCTTTAAAAAAGGACAAAGTTATGTGTGTGGCATTTCAGTTTGGCAGCAGGGGCACTTGAATGGTGCTGCTTACGACACAAAAGAGCATTCAGTAAAAGGAAATGGATAGAGGTCAGTGTGTCAGCGGACAGCACAAAAAAGGCTAATCTAAAAACCCGGTTGGATGCCTGGTAAGTACTGTGGCTTAGACACAAAATTAAATCACAGAATATGCAGAATATTCAATTAGTATTGTCTCAAATTTAGACTGCCTAGCTAGGGGCCAGCTGGCATGACTGATACTGGCTGTAGTGTGTGTGTGTATGTGTGTCTGTCTGCCTGTCAAAAGCTTAGGGTACAATTTCTTGGAGTCTTATCACAAAGACACCTGATGTCAATCCATCACGGTTGAAACAGCCTCATTATCTGGTCTCCAATGCAGAACGCTGGAAGCCAAAGCTTTGTGTCTTACCTGGAGCCGTAAACAGGGCGGGCAGGGGGTTATTGTCAGCATCGGGACATCCAAGGGAGTAAGCGGGGCAAAACAGGAGAGGGAAAGAACAGAGAGAAAGGCACAATTAGTTAATGACAACAAATAAGTCAAATTGTGAAAGAAGAAAAGAGAGGCTAATCATGTTAGCATTACTGGAAGTGTCTGGGCCCCTGGGCCGCCTGATTACACATGCAAATGAGGGCTGATTCGGCCAGCTGGGGAACAACCTTGGTCAGGCTCTCCAAAGGACAGAGCTGCATTCTTTCACACAGTAGTCTGGGGCTTAACCCTTAGCTCTCTGGGGTTGTTATTGTTTTGCTACGTGATTTGAATGTAATAACATAATTATTAGACAATAACTACCTCAACATTATTTACATTGTCTATTGGCTTAGAGTTCGAGTTTGCACTTGTGACTTTTTTTTGTCTGTGTTGTCTGAAAAAAACTGCATGCTCCATTGCTTTCACTTCTTCATGACCAGACTGTGTCCAAGACACCAAATGAATGTGAATAAAAGTGAATGACTTTAATCCTAGAAATCTAAAGTTATTAGCTGTTTGTTATACATTCTATTTGCATTCACTTCATATGTAAGTACCGAACAACATAATATATTAAATAGTTATGAAACGTGTTATATTTACGTTTGATTTCCTTTCTGAATCCCATTTCACTTTGTTTTCCAGGCTTTTCTTCAGTTTGTTTATTTTTAGCAAAACGAGACCGTATGGCAATGATTTCAATATCACGATAATATATCTCCTTTTCTATGTACAAACACAAATGTGATCTGGATTGGAAATCTACCATCCTCACTTTCAACAGAACTGATTTAAAGAGCTACAAGTTAGTACGACATGCTCTTGTAGTCACAGGCAAACTTAAGAAAGAAGAAAGGATGGTTAAAAAGTAGCACCGCAAGCACAATTTTGTCGACATTGCATAAGCAGATATATGCGGCTGCACAGTGTCTAAGTGTGTTGTACTACTTCAGCGGTGAGAATGCAGTATCCAGGCTGAGGGATTTTTTTTTCATGAGCTATATAAAGGAGCTGTTCCCACCTCACATTCTGTGACTTTCTATGAATGTAACATGTAGGGCAGCGTTTTTTTCCCCAGCGTTCTGCTGTGTGCTACAGCACCCACACACTGAAAATAGACCCACTCCACATCCCCAACTGCAATGGGACGACAAACACTTCCGTACAAAACTGCTGGCTAGACGGAATAAAGGAACCCAAGTGTAACATGTTCTGTGTTGGTCAACTGTGTACTGGACACAGACAGATTTCTATACACATGTCTGTCTGTAAATTAAACTAAACTATTGCTGAACATAATTTTGTATGCTGAAATGCTGTTTCATGAGACTTGTCTCATACAGTTGAAACAAGTTTCAAGTGAGTTGCAGGACACTTTGCATTATGTAACTCAAGTGCAATTTAGTTTCATGTAAGTTTCAAGCAACAAAAGCTGCACCAAAGTTTCACTGTGTAAAGCCAGTCTTAGCTTGGATCATTAGAACAAGAGAGAATCTTGTCATTCGAGCCTTGTTGCGAGCTAAACAAGCAGTTCGATGCCCCCCTGAGGAGGTCAGAGTCAGTCTGCGGTCTGAAGTACAAACACAATGCCGACTAAAGATGTCTAGCTCTGGATCAGTAAATGTATAATTGATTATTTCAGTTCTAGAGTGAGGCCGAGGCCCGTCTGAAGCCAGAAAATACTCCAAATACTCACATATCACTATCTATCATACCGTGTATTAAAGCGCCAATTTTCTGCTATTTTATAATAGCAGTAAGACACTCGGGGCCGTGTGTTACAGTGATTTCATCCGGCTGTGTGGAAAAACAAACGAACAAGCAAACAAAAAGGTGACACACTGCCCCTAGTGGCTGACTGCTTTAGTGCAGTAGCCTCCAACCCTGGTCCTGGAGAACTACCTTCCTGCAGAGCCTACTTCCAACCACAATTTGCCACACATGATCCAGCTAATCAACCTCTTCCCAAGATCAGATCTATTAGAGGTAAGTAAAGGGGTGGGGCAGCTGATTGGATACAAGTTGGAACTAAACTCTGTATGAAAGGGTTGGAGGCAACTTCTTTCGAGTAATACAAGATATAAAACAAGACCCAGTTTTATATAAAGCTCAGTTTAGTGAGAGTACAGCGTACTGTGACCCAACATATGTACTACTGGTTTAATACCAGAGCCAACCAGAATGAATATGTCTCATTTTCTGCTTTGGTCTGGAGCAAAGGAACCGAACTACACATGTAAACACACCATGGCACTCAGCACTGCTAGAGGGCCACTCCATGCAATGACGCAGGAAAACATGTGGCATGTGAACCTTCTACAGTCAAGAGTCTCAGAGCAATCGATGCGGTGATTAGCAGGTCTGTTTAGCAGCCAGTGCACATCACACTGTATGAACTCAAACCATAAAGGAGAAAAAGAGGTTGTTCTGCTTCAAAACAGCTTTTCTGTTTGAAGAATATTGCCAGCTTTAAAAGTCACAGTTCTCACCGGCGACGATAAAAGCATGTTGTAATATTATATTAAAGTCATGGTGAATGGAAAAACATAATGCATTTTCCTTCCACACTGTGACGAATTTCCGAGTGAAACACAATAGTGTGTGTTTTCTCTTGATGATAGGTGGGGATGCTGGGAAGGAGGAGGTAAAACTGATATCATGGGTTAATATTACGTTTTCCTCTCGCTACTGCAAATTGATGCAATCAAACCTTTAGAGAAGGGCAAAAGCCTTTACTCTTCAACCAAAGTTTATGGGTAAACAAGAATTTTGTCTTGTACGATATGCTTAATATGAACAGGGACTGTCAGTATAAACTAACAAAGTAAAAACAGGTCTATTTTAATATTGGGTTCAATACAGGAACTGAAAGAAATTGTCTAGGAATTGCTAAATGTTGTGTTTTTGTAAATGATAATGGACAAAACTAAAATGAATACAAGTATATATAAATACAGTGTTTATAAGCACTTTATAGACCATCTCACACTACACTGCAAGCTTTTTTGGAGCTTTAGAAGTTGCAGTTATTACCGGTGATTACAAAAGTATGTTGTAATTTTACATGAACTATGTCTCACTCGTAGCTCACTGAAACAAAAAGAGAAATTCTGTAAAACGTGCAGATTTAAAAATTTCAATCTGAACTACATTTGTGTGAGTAAGTAGAAGAGACGAGATGCGAATGCGAAAATTCGAATTATTATCCAAACTAAAGGGGGGCGCTCGATTCATTCTCAACAGCATTTAGGGTTAAGGTTAAGATTAATACTTGTTATAGGCCTAGGATGAAGATTGGGATTAAGATTTGAATTAAGTACTGCTTGTAATGCATTGTACAGCACTTATGTATTGTATTGTATTGTATTGTATTGCACTGCTCTGTGTTTAACTCTGTTCCTTTTTTCTCAAAGGTGTCAATGACTTTCTGATTCTAGCAGTATCTGAGCTCAGGACTGGCTTTCTCTCTAACCTATTGGTAACTAGCCAAGATACTTTCTCTGGATAGACAAAGCACTTTTTGTAAGTCGCTCTGGATAAGAGCGTCTGCTAAATGATGTAAATGTAAATGTAAATGTACTGTGCATCAGTCCAGTTCAGATGAGCTTGAGCCCAGAAAAATTGGAAGTGTTTGGATGTTAACATATAGATTCCGCTGTGCATAGTACAGTCTTAACTTGCATTTGTGGATGAAACAACAAACGGGGTTTCTTGACAATGGATTGTCAAAGTATTCCTGATCCCATGTGATGATACCCTTCATAGACGCACAGCAGTTTTTAATGCAGAGAGATGTCTCAATGTCTGAGAGATTGAAGGTCATGGGCATTCAGTTGTGGTTTTCAGCTTTGCCCTTTAGGCATACAGATTTCTCTGGAATCCCTAAATCTTTTGATCATATGCCCTGTACAGGGTGAAATGCTTAAAATCCTTGCAATCACTAGTTGAGGAATGTTGTTCTTAAACTTGGTTTATTTGTTGAGGCAAAATGGTGAGCTTCAACACATTCTTGCTCATAAAAGACTAGGCCTTTCCTAGATGCTCATTTCACACCCAGACATTCTCTTCTAATGCTTGACTGCAACTAGATTGCTTTGCTCCTGTTAACTCCTCTCACTTTGGTACTTCAGTATTTTATTTTACCAACAGCAAAATGACAAAAATGTCCCAAAATGACAAGAATACCATCAGTTACATTTCCTGTGATGATGGATGCTGGATGTACTAAGCAGCTGAACTGCAGTTCTGTAGAGAAGTCAGTATTCAAATAGTTTATGACCAGCTGCTTTTTAACTCCTACTTAGGTTTTTTTTTTTTTCTGATGTAGCTACTTTTACTTCCATTTGAGTCATTATTTCATCAAAGTAACAAATAATTTTTCATACTGTTTCAAGCGACTATATGGTTGCAGTGATGGACAGTAATGAAGAACGCATTTATTTTCATTTTTTCAGACTTATCCTACTCTTTACTTCACTACTTTCTGCACAAATATGTCATTATTCATTACTCTAAAATAGGGCAAAATAGATTTTCTAAAATATCTGAAAGTATGACGCACTTTCAAACTGAAGCAACCAACCATCAGATAACTCTAAACCTTTAAATACTGATTGTCCAATCAAAGCTAAGCAACTGTGAATAGGATTAGACTCCTCTAACAAGCTTTCAGAACTTTGAAATTTCTGAAATTTCACTATTTTCCTAAACCGAAAATGCAAGAGGAGAGGTGCAGGATGTGGATTAAACAGTATCTACCAATTAAATCAGTTAAAAATCACAAAGGCATGTCTGCTCCAAGGTATGTGGCTAAGTTAGCTGATCGCTATTTGATGAGGGTATTGTAGCATGTTCAAGAAATGCTGGTTTTAGATTTTATCTGTTCTTCAGTATTCATTCATGGTGTTATTCTGCTAAGGACTCTTGTTGTAAAAGTGGAGCTAGTGCCACCCGTGTGTGAGCAGAAAGAGCTGAGAGTCAGATGTGAGCTGTGTAGCAAATGAGCTGTTAGTAAAGAGAAAACTCTGCCTATGTACGGCGTAGCTGTGGTCAACAACAGCTGGATAATAAAGCAAAGAATCCGACTTGTGCAAAAAACTGTCTCTTTGAATAGCAGTGAACATTATGTTTCCTGCTATTATCTGTAGGCTTTAGTTGTCTATTGAACACTTTCATACAGCTGAAAGATCAAAGTTTTAAATATAGCCTTCAAATGCATACTGGAGATGTTTTTGTCTACTTCTTGTTTTTGTACTTTGTCCACCACTGCATAGTTGATTGACATGTGTCTCTAATGATATTTATGTTCTACCAAGCAGAGAGGTTAGTTCTATCGGCTGGGTGATAGCAGGTGGCCTGCTCACTCACAGGCACAGAAAACAAATCAATCCCACTGACTAATGAAACCATTCCACTCCACACACCAAAAGCATTTCCCCAGTTCCAGCACACATCTGTTCTTTACCAAAATGGTGGGCTCGCTTTACCTTTCCACTACTCCCTTTAGTCCTGCTCCTCCAGGCCCTCACGCCCAGTCTAAATAAACCTCATCTGAGGCAGCCCTGGCTCCCTTCCTGCCATGCCCGTTTCACACCCACTGTAGGGCCAGATGTAGCCTGAGTTGCATTTCATGTCAAATAAACGTGAACTGTCCCTACAGGCTTCTCTCTGGCAGAGATACGTGCAGAGATACAGAAGGGTCCTCCGTGTTCTCTCACGACTTGGCCAATGTTTACTACATGTGCTTGAGCCCGTCTGAATGGATGGACTGTGATGTAACCAGTGAAGACACAAGGCCCCCGCAGAAAACTGGAAAGGCTGAGGTCTGTGGCCTCTCTGCCATTAAACACGGTGTTGCAACACTGGGGGGGAAGCAGTGTGAATGGCTCTTCAGTGCTGGTAGAGAGTGTGGATCAACAGCGTGTTTGAGGGGGAGAACAGTGCCTGTAATGCAGGCATGCCTGTGGTGTTATCAGTCACTGTCACTGCCAGAACAATGTACTGTGAGCACTTCACACTTCACACTCGCTCAAAACACCAACATCTGCATGAAAGGCTTGACACAAAGAACAGATATGGGCTTATATCATATTCTATCATTATATGAAATCCTCAAGCATACTGGGATTTTGACACTACGTGTGTGTGTTTTCAAATTAATGAAAAGCTTAAAGAGCGTATATCATGAAAAAACTTTGCTTTTTGAAGTAAAAGAGTTTGATGTAGTATGTAAACACAGTTTAATTTCCAAAATATACTATTCACTCCCCAGTCCACATATGGAACTGTTCATTTTTAATTCGTTTTCACAACATCCTATAAAGAAATGCACATACATCCCATACAGAATATGCACTATTTACCCTATAGCAGTTTAGCTTCACCTGTTCACGGTGAAGTTACAAGGAGTGTTTTTGGATGAAGATGAGCTTAGCTCTGCTTCATGTTGAAGTTGTAAGTAGTGTTTTAACCTGGATTGTGTTTTGACTGCGGCAGTGCATGACAGCCAGAACATAGGTCCTTTACATAAATAAGTCATACAGGTGTATTAATAAAATGGCCTGTTTAATTGTAAGGGCTAGCGAGCTTGAAAAATTCTTAGGTAAAAATGAATGATTAATGTTTTTGGAACACAAAACCACATAAATGTCATAAGTGGACCCTTTTTGTAAAGAAAAATGTGTATGTAAAAGCAGGATATGGTCACTTTATGTCTTAGCATTAGCAGTCAGTTTTTCATCTATTTATTTCTCCGATATGGTCATGGTATTAGGAATAGTTCAGTAAAAAATGTAATTAAAATGATTCATAACTTAGGAAGGAGTAGGACGCAATTTGAGATTCAGCCTATGTGATCATGATATAAGTCTGGCGTGGTTGAGCGCTGCCTGGAAGACAGAGCGATGATAGTGTGAATGAGCGGCTGGCTAATCAGTAATGATTTACACCTTTGCATGTTTAACAACAGAGCCAAAATATCCTTTGGTACTGAACGAACTGAAAATGTTACCATAAGTACAAATAGTTTCTCTGTTAAAAATGTTTTCTCTCATCTAATAAGTGTAATGTTTTTAAAGTTCAATCCACCATTCACTCATGTTCTCATGAGAGCTGAAAGTGCGGCTGCAGTTCAATAACAAAACAGAGGCGCAGAGAGCATTTTCATATATAATTTGGTTTTTGTGTGTGTGTGTATCTATCAATTGAGCTGTCTGTCTGTCTTATAGATACATTATGCAATATGTCTGGAAAATGCATTTGTTTCCTACAACATAAAATTATATTGAATTAACTTTGTTTGCACTAAATTAATTTCTAGCAAGTGTTACAACTAACTCTCCGTCTGTTACAATTAACCCCACCCATGGGGTAAACTGACGCCTTGCGCTTCCCTTCATTTCCACTGGAAGTGTACATGAACGGTAGGTGCTAGAAGCAAAGCTCAGGTGTTGATGTGTAGCGCTGGCATTAGTGGCTCCCACTCCCCACAGCAGAGACACGCCACAAAACCCAATTCCTGTCTTATGAGCAGCAGAATGTATTCCATTCACCTGTGCAGAGACGTTTATTGTTGTAAGTCAATCCAAGTACACTGTTTGTTAGCAACGGTAGTCTAGCATTTCCTGATAATAAGCTTCAGAATAAACTTCAAGACTAAACATGTCTTAGCTGATCGACTGCTTTGGAGTAAGGGATAAATGATGCTAATGTGATTTTGAATTATAGTTCATTCCCATGCTTTCATGCTTACTAATGCATAAGCGTAAATATTAGTCTTAAATGATGTCTGGTGTTGCATCTGATTCAGTTCCCTCTCGTATTCACATTCCCATACACAAATCAAGCCCTTGCAGCATTCACAGAGTGGAAAGTACTGCCAAGCAACACTAGAACTAGCGGAAAAGTTAAGGAAATGTAAACGTTACATGGCCATTTGTCATTGATTGTGTCAGCCTTTCAGTCGTACATCCTTTCTTCAAAGTTTTATGCTTTCCGTAGTTCCAGTGTTGCTTGGCATTGATTTCTGTTTAGTGAATGCGCACACTCAAGGGCTTCATTTGTGAAGGGGAATGTGAGTTTGAGGGGGAACCGAATCAGATGCAACACCCGAGCACGTTGTAAACAATGGCTAAGACTACTGTCTGGAATCATTGCTGCGTTCCTAAATGCACCGATAATTCAACCAAACAGTCTTACCTCAATTTCCACTCAATTGAACTAAAGTGTTCACGAGATAACCAATGAGAAAAAAAAGGAGTAAAACTGAACCGGAGAGCGAATGTGGCCTGTAGGACAGATTTGCTTGCACTTGCAATTAAAAATGCTCAGCTTGAAGATATTTATTAATTCAGTGGCGTATGTACCATCCTGGAAATTGTTGTCACAGAGGCTTGCTTAACAACCTTGAGAGAGACCCCTAATCACGGAAGATTACATCATATTTCTGCATTATTTTAATGTAGAAATATGATGTTGTCTCTATGATAGCTTTTCTCCTCCAAAATAAAGCGCAATAAATGCTAATTTCTTTTGTCTATCTAAGCTTATTTACGGATGTCTGATGTGGTGTTGAACATAAAGATCTGTTCTCCACTTTCTCCGCTTTGCAAAACTTGTCACAAGTGGAATAGGCTTTGCCATCTGAATGCAAGCTGTTTTCAGACTTAACACATAAAATTTACAGATGCAGTTTCAAATGCATTATTTTCAATGGGATGCGGGGCACAGACGTCTGCCACAGCATACTCTGGTTTTCTGAGCTAAACGGAGAATGCTGCAGCAGACGCACAGGGTCATACAACGTTCAGATATTTTCACTTTTGTGTTATGCGCTTCAGCCAAATAAAACTAGCCATTCATCCATGTGCATCGTCCATGTATTTTTAATAGTCAGTCGATAATTCTGTCTGCAAACATATTCTCTTTGTATTTATATTTGGAAGCTTTGCTCATGTGCATAGACTTGTCACATGGGGTTTCTAAATCCTTGATTTCACAAAAATTAACATAAAACAACATGCAAAATATTGTCCTACATCCTCTATAATTGGAAGTCATCACATTTGAAACAAAAGATCTTTTCTTTTTATCCGTAACATTTTCTGTACTGTTATGTAACTATTGCTGGTGTAGGTACTTGTTTATGCATGACTTGATGACTAATGCCTTTGATAAAATTGGAGTCTTTTTATAATGTATTTTAAATACAAAACAAAAGGTTTAAGTCAGATATCTATTTCTCTGATATGGCCCTGTTATTCAGTGAGAGGCTCTCAATAGCAGTCTCAGGCATGGTCCACATTTTAAAAGCTTTCACAGTAACAGCCAGCCTCATTTCCCAGATTGGGTGGTGATGGATTTATGTGAAATAATCCCCCCCAAAGACCCCCACTCCAAGATGTCAAAATAATAGTGCTGCTGACTGCTGGTGAAATTGAGCTGACACTTCCTGAAACACAGAGGGGGAAAACAGAGCGTGCGCTGCGGACAGATTACGCCGTCATAAACATTCACTTTAAATTTGGGAATAAGCACCAACAGCTAGGCAGCAAAGCCCCTGCTGTAATTCCATTTTCATTCGAGCTGTTCATTCTCTCCACCACATAGGCGAGATATGTTGTTCATTCACCCTGCACAGATGCAAATGGTTCACAAAAGAATTGGGTGTAAATGGTTGACAGGTAGGATAAAACACAATGCACAGGGCTAAAAAGAACATAATGGAAGAAGAGTTTAATAAATGGAGGACAGAAAGAGATAGAGAGATAGACACTGATTACATATTCCACGCAATAGATCTCAATATGCATTACTGACCTGTGACACTGACCTGTTAAGCTCCTAGTACTAACAAGTTTGATTGAAGGGCAGAACATTCTCCTCCTCTATTCTAGTCTCAGTGCTCACATTACCAGGAACCAAAGGAAATATCAGCTTCAGCTTTAGCTCACTGTCAATAGCAGAGATGAAGAGAGAGGACTCTGTACAGTCAGAAGATGCTTTTTTTATACGTTTGTAAGTGGTAGGATCTACTAAGCATTTCAAGTTCAAGGCAACAACAAACATCTGGAAAGCTTATCACCCACTTCAGACATGCAAAGGGGCTTACTAGAAGCAGATGGATCTATGTTGTATCAGATTTAGCCCTGGAAAAGCACAGTCAGTGATCCTGCCTCTATCACAGCCATTGTTTCATCTGACCATATAATGAAGTTGTATGTATATTTGAGAGCAAGTGGGGAAAAAACACAGATTATACATTATATACTTAAAAAGCCGGTATCACTGAATACCCAGAAATGAGTGTCGCTCATAGATTTGTATTGATTTTTGCCAGTTTTTGAAGGCCCCTTCCTTTAAGATACAGTATTGTGCAAAAGTCATTTTGTACAGTACCTCATTCATTTTCATTTTCATTTCATTTTTTCATAAATTTTTAATTTCCAGGCATCTGTTTAGTTTCCAGGCAAAATGGCCTTTAAGTACAAGTTACTTTTAGGTGTTTTTAGGAAAAAAAGCAGGAAACAGATATTCAACAGAAAATTACACATAATCTTCAACAACTAAATACATATCAAATGGTTTAGTATTTAGTAGGGCCACACTTTGCCTTCATTCTTGTCTTCCCTTTTTTTGGGACACTTGCAGTCAGATTTTCAAAAAAATTTCTTAATTTTTTTCCCATTCCTCCACAGTTCAGGTTTGGAAGTTGGTTGCATTTTCTGCTCCTCAGTCTCAAACCCAGTAAATGATACTGAGGTCTAAGAAATGTGTGTGGGTTTACTGTCTTGCTGTAAAATGAATTTCTTCCCAAACAGATATTTTCCAGAGGGTATTCATTGATGTATTAAATGTGTTTAAACTTCTCAGCATTCATGATGCTTTTAATTAAAACAAATCACTAACTCCAGATGTTATTATGCATCCCTAAACTTGTACTGATCCTCCACCATGTTTAACTGATGGTCATAGACATGGTTTGAAGAGTCTTTTATTGCTTTGGTGGCACACATGCTGCCCTCTGTTATTTAGACTTGTTGGTCCATAAAACCTTACTCTACATCCCAATGTCCATGTTTTACTGTTCTAATGCAAATTTCCTTTTCTCAGTAACGGCTTGTTGACAGCTACAGATCCTTTCAGACCCACTGCATGGAGTTGTCTTCTCACAGTGGAAGGAGGTGCAGACATACCTGTGGATTTTTTCAGATCTAAAGCAAGAGTGGAGCTTGACATTCTCTTACTTCTTGAAGATGAAAGCTTTAGGTACTGTTTATCTGATGGTGACAGTTTTAGTGGTCTATCAGGTCTTGCAAGTCCCTATTTCTATGTAGCTTTTAATATTTTCTTTCCAGCTTTTTTCACCTACTTTCCATTGGCATCTTCTTAATACAAGTAATGTATCTTGATTTTCAAGTAGATTTTTCTGAAAGATTAATAACTTGAACTTAATGGCCGCAAATTAAATTAATTACTCTCTGACTTTAGACTTTTGTATATTACAGATTGTTTCCGTATGAGCTAACAAAAGTCATTACTTGCTTAACAAGTGTATCTATGGGAAAACACTTTACTGCCCCTGCTACGCCCATGGAACTAGACCCTTGTGATATCATCGTGACCATATATTGATGTAATTATCTTTATGTATCATCACCACTCAGCAGCGAGCAGCAGTTTAAACAGTGAAACCTGAATACCTGCCCTTATTGAGTGGGGGTCAGAAAACCATCAGATCACTTCCAATAAGCAGATGAGGTCAGACATTTCAGGTCTTCCCTGCACAGAGCGAGGTCACTTCCAGGATCATACAGCATTATTGGACACAAACCTTGGAAGAGAACCTGAGCTAAATAACATCATAGTTGAAATAAATAAGCACCATGTAGAAGGATGAGTAATCATGATCCCAGAGGAAAGGTGGAATGATGTAAGGTGGAATTTTTTGGAGAAATCGAGCCACATTCTTGGGACTGAAAAAATGGGAACTGCAGTATGCGACAGGAGTGAGAGGGCAGCATAATGCACAGGTAATCTTGAGGTGGAAGGGTGGGAGGTCCAAGAACAAAGACATCAACTTTACCTCAGAGTTGGAAGATTCTGCGCTGCACTGCTACTGACAGACACAAATTTGAGGCTTCGTTAAGGCAGCAGGTGGTAATCAGAAGCCCCAAATCATATCCTGCTTACCTGATCCAATTCATCTGTTTAGACAAGCCATCAGCATGTAATCAAGACTGTGTTGATATTTGAGAGCAAAATTGAAAAGATTAGCCTCCGTGCAGTTTGTTTGCTGCTGTTAGAAAAAAAGAAAAAGATAAATCTCATGCATATTGCAAATCATTACTGAAAAAATTAAGGACATTTTGGCACAACTATCAAACGAATACATAAGAAATCAAAACAAGACTCTGCCAACACGACTTCAACAAAGGCTGCAACAAAATTAGCATTACAAATCACCACCACTCCTTTCCTCTTTACCCAAAATAAGCATAAACATGGGCTGATGAGATCTTAAGGGCTAGGCTAGTTCCTGCTATGCATTAAGCAGCGACACAGCCAGTGTGACCTTTTCATCCATTGATCTTTGGAAATATCAGCGTGGTTATTGTAGCCATGGAGATGGGACAGCTCACAGATCATCAAGCAGGCCAGCCCCCTTCCTTCATTAGATCTTAATGAGCCCCGGAAACACAGACGCCTTCACGGTTGCCACTAGAATAAATCACAAATTGCTTCCCCCCTCTCTCGCGTGGCACTAATTCTGTTGTGATACAATAGCTCCTGATGCTACCTGCCAGTCAACCTAACAGGCAGATTTGTGGTGGGTGGGTGATCTTACTCCCCCACATCCATGAGAATTCTAGTGACTGTCTACTAAATGCCTTCAGTTTCCGTTGCAAACTTTAGTGATGCTAAATAAACACAATATTTTGCATGCGGATAGATCATATGCCCTTTTTGTAAGCGCAAGATAGAGAGTTACCAATGTAGACTGATCTCTAGATCTGTAGACTGTTATATCCTGAAAGGAAACGGACACAACTCATCCTACTTTTAGCC
>JAILXH010159055.1:10893-24278 GCA_023558415.1 Piaractus mesopotamicus
ATAAGGTAAAATAAATGATTTATGACACACATCGGTTTTAAATTTAAAATGGAGAGTAAAATGGACTGTTCTCTGTACCTTCATTTTTTTCCATGTGCACTACTCAGACTAGAAATATAATTAAATAAATGAAAAATTTAAAAATCTGATATTTAGCCCTGTTTTCTCTTTGTCTTTGTTCCGATGAGCTGCTTTAGGCTGAAGTTGTTTATGTAAACGTATAGGAGTAGATAAACTACAGCACAGGACTGCTACAGAAGCTGCGCTTGTTCATGTTCCTGTATGTCGCTGAAATACGACCATTTCTTTGCATACATTAATATACTTTGATGGGTCTGCCAACTGACAACCCCTGACCTAGATATAGTAACTTTTTTAGTAGCATAGCTTTAATAGCCTTAAACAATAATTGATAGTCCTAAATTAATGCCACCCTCCAGATAAACAATATTAACAATATACTAAATCAGCATGAGACTATAAAAATGCTGTGTTAAATGATTGTCTGAAAAAATAAATAAAACTAGACTATACACTGTAGGCTATAAAGGGCCATTTTCCCACCAGATGATGACAAGGTTGCGTATATATACCCTTACTGTCCGCACCACGGGTCTAGGCAGTTTTTCTACCTGGTAATTAATCGCATAATGACAAATTGCTTGTTATGAAGTAGAATGTATACAATTTCTGTCAAATTCTAAATACATCTAATTGTGATTTACTGTGAGCTTATTAACTCTCCTCTGTTAAAATAGCTATTCCTCACAAACTTAAAGGTGTGAAATAACAATCTAGTATCATTTTTATTTGAAAATTCACTTTAATTGCTCTTTCCAGCTGAAGCAACTACTATCCGAATCTGAATATCAGCTACAGGCAGCCCAGAAAGAGGCACTTTCCCACCGAGAGGAGCTCGCACAGGTGAGGGTTTCTACAGAACTGTTTTCCACTTCTTGTAAACTAGAGACATTGAATTGATAAATAACTCTGCTGACCTAATTTGATTTAATTGTCTGCTTTTTCACTCATCCTTCTTTTTTTTCTCCATTTGATACCCTTGCAGCTCTTTCAGCTTTCAAACTAAAGCCATAATACTTAAGTTTTAGGCTATACCACTTCAGTTCTTGCTTTCATTAGTCTCACTCAAATTCTGTTTTCTTAAACCTCTAAGACATCTTTTTTCCTAATTATGTTTTTATGTAGGAGTCTACTCCAAAAAATACACTTAATGAAGTTTCCAGTAGATTTTAATGAAGAGTAGATAAATACAGCCAGCACAGTAGGCCATAGCTAGTGTGGATGTAGTTATATCGAGCCAGTAGAAGTGAATAAGTATGAGGGAAGGGCCATACATACAGCTGTGCAGATGTCTTTCATTCTGGCCAGTTAACAAGAATCTAGTTGTGCTTAATTATGTGGGGAAAGTGCATTGTAATCTGCAGCACAATCTCTTGTTCTGGACTACATTTTTCTTGCAATGGAGAATCTCCGTTCGGAATTCTCTGCAGTTCAGGACTTAATCTGTGTTCAGGAAAAACACCAAAGTGAGCTAAAAATTGCAGAGAAATCTAAATATTGAGTATAGTTATTGTGTTATATAACTACCACTCCTGCAATTTTTTAGCTAAACCAGTAAAATATGTTATATATGATATATAAAGTATATATATGTACCATCAGATGTAAAATTACATTTCGTTAAAGTTTATCTGAACTGCTCCTACAAGAAATATGCTTTGATCCTTCTCTAGGCTGTGCTGACTAGTATGTTCATATCCTTCTCTTACTCTTTCCTTTCATTCTTTTTAGCCTACATTAATAGTCTCCCTTAAGTTAAACCTTTTCTGTGCTGATGTTAGCAGCATGAATTCCTACCTCAAGGGTGAGGCACTGTGGCCTTGTTTGCTGCAGAATGGAGCCACATGGAGTAACAGCTTCCTATTTCAGGTCAGGCAGCAGCTGAGCCAGATGAAGGAGCATGCTGAGAAAGGGGTGGAGAATGGCCAGCCTGAGCCACAGTCATGTCAGGTTAGGGTGTGGATCCCACTGGGTCACCCCATACTCAGCATTGTGCCCACTGTACAGTAATCGATACATGGTGCCATATCAAGCCTTTAGAACATCTACTCAAAACTGCTTTGATTTAAATGCACGCTATGACTGTACATGTTAGATAAAGGTCATAATTAAACTCTCTAACTCTCTTAACGCTGGTAGGTCACCATGGCTGGACTTGGTTACCCCTGATTTAGCTGTTAAATATATGTGTGCAGCAAACTCCAACACTGTGTTGGGTGAAACTGGCAGGGGTGGGAGATGACAATATACTGTTATGATAAATTATGTCACAAGCTGCTTCCATGCTGGCTGGATGCAAGTTATCCACCCGGAAATATAGCCAACCATTATGTTTAGAAACATTCTGATTTGGTCTATTGCAATACGACTTAAACGAAAATAAACATACTGTTAAAAGCGGTGATGACAGAATGGATAATTTTTCCTCACGCGTGGTACGTAATTAGACTGGCAAGAAGGAATTGTCAGAAGCGCGAGTAGTGCTTGCACTAGGCTTGAATCCGGCTCTTCTTTACAGAGAGCACAATTTTAAATATTTCAGTGCACAGTAGCTGTTTATATGCTGAATATAATATACTGGGAAAAAATAAAATGTAAAATGTAGCCTGTGCAAAAGTTGTGGCAATTTTTATCTTTTATGTTTTTTTTTTTTCATTTTTTCATGTTAAAAAACTGAAATTGTCCTGTAAAAAAAATTTGTTTAGAAAAACAGCACGTAATTTGACTAAAGGTGTTCAGCTTTTGCGTGCGACTGTATGTTTTACAAGCAAAACACATAGTTTTTCCAGATTTTTTCCCAGATAAATTGTTTTAAATTAATGCTTAGGTGCCCAAAACCTGCTGTAAAAAGTACTGTATATTTGCCATATTTCCCACCTTGCCATTGTGGTCCCACCTTGACACCTGGCTGCTGATCTAAAATGACATCAGTCAGTCAGTTTTGTGATAAAAGCCCAGATTTCCAAGTCCTGTCTCTGATTTTAGACCAGTTGTTTTTCACCCTACAAACAGGAGGCACTTTCATCGTGTCCAGTGCTGTTCATGGGCAGAGGTCACTTGTACTGCATGTGTGTTTAACCAGTCTTTCTGCTTCTGTTAACCAGGTCCCTGCATACATTGACCTGCATCAGTCAGCAGCTTCTCTCTCTGAGATGTTGTGCTCGTTTCCTAGACACTTCTACATTAAAAGCCTTTTCAATTTACAAATTTGGATTTTCAGTTCATGAAACTGCACTTTATCTGTGTCTAGAAAACTGGTATACTGACTTTTGTTTTGGAGGCTTCTGCAATTAATCTTTGCCTTTTGTTTCTGTAGCTATTGTGTTTTTTCACTGACGATTTGTGAAGGAATGTGCACTAACAGGGTTTTGTGTTGGCTTTTGCGGAAGAGCTTAGCATTGCTGAATAAGAGAAGCACTGAACAAAAGTTCAGTGATGCTGTGTAACGTTCTTAACACTTACTTGTGCATCTTTTGTGTGTCTTTCTATGCATTTGCGCCTGTTCGCTGATGTTTATGCTATATACGGTCAGGTGAAAAAATTAAGATACCCCATAAAATGCTTTGTGCGTTTTAATATCAACATATAGACGTTTGATCTTCATTTTAACAAAATAGTGAGATGATGGAGGTAACATAACTAAACTAATAAAACTGAAGAAATGTTTTGGAAAATGAATTGGTAAAATGTAGTTAATAGAAATGCAGTTTTCTTTTGAGGAAGAAGTTAGGACACCCTCACATTTATTACAAATATGTTTAAAATTAGAATCAGGTGCATCACATCAGCTGCAAATGATTAGAACCTTGTTAGAAAGGATTTTGGAGGAGACTGTCTTGTTTAAACCTCAGACATTTGCTTTGGTTTGCTCTTGATTGTTGAAGTGAGTGGTATCGCCATGGCGCGATCCAAAGAGCCCTCTAAGGTCTTCAGACAGAAGGTTGTAGATGCATATGAGTCTGGGAAGGGATTTAAAAAGATCTCAAACTAATTAGAAAGCAGCCATTACGCTGTCCAGAAAATAATTAGTAAGAATAAGTGAAGAACTGCCAACATGGCCAGGTCAGGTCCTCCTAGCAAGTTCAGCCCAAAAGCAGACCGCAAGATGTGTAAAGAAGTCTTCAACAGTCCTAAAATGTCATCACAGGACCTGCAGGTAGCTCTTGTCAAAGTAGATGCATCTACCATTAGAAAGACACCGCACAAGTTTGATTTTCATGGCAGGTGTGCAAGGACGAAAGCCTTGTTGTCTAAAAAAAACATCAGGGCAAGAAACTTTGCCAGAGAACACCTAGACAAAGACCAGGACTCCTGGAACAATGTGCTTTGGACATAAATCCAAATTTGAATTATTTGGACACAGTAACAGAAGACATGTTTGGCGCAGACCACACACAGTATTTGAACACAAGAACCTCATACCAACTGTGAAGCATGGAGAAATGTCATGGTTTGGCATGCTTTGCTGCAGCAGGACCTGGCAAGCTTTCCATTATAGAATCTGCTATGAACCCTTCAAACATCACATAGCTGAAAAAATTCTGCATGGATCAGTGGGAAAATCTCTCTCCCAGTCAATGTCAGAAAGTAGACAATTATAGAAAACATCTGATTTAGGCTATTTCAGCTAAAGGGGAAATACCAGATATTAGGGCATAGGGTGTCCTAACTATTTTCTCAGTAGGAATTGGCATCTTTTTGCATTTGTTTGTTAAATAAATGAAAATACAGTCCATTGTATTTACAAAAGTGATGCAATTACATCACCTTTATCTTTAGATATAATTTCAAAGAAGATCAGATATTATGTCCACAAACCTTAATAAAGAACTAAATATTTAATGGGGTGTTTTATTTTTTTCCCACGACTCTATGTTTTGATGGTGTCTGTAACGATGGTGTGTCCAGGTTCAGGCTGAGTTGGAACAGACTGTGGAGATGCTGCAGGCAGAGCAGGCTCTGAAGCAACAGCTTTCTGAACAAGCAGAGCAGGTATTATGCCTGGAATTATCTCAGTAATTACACATTATTTCTAGAATACTAAAATATGTCTAAAATGTTTTCAAACCCGTTAAAAAAGCACATTTCTTACAAACTTCTGAAAGTTTGTTCACGCAGTTGTTTACATAGCATTAAACGTATTTTGTTGACATAATTGTTGAAAAAATGTTTTGTTCTGCATTTCCTTCCCAAACATTTAAACTACGTTTCTTTCACTGATGTTAATAATTAATAATCAGTTTAGATCAAGTAATTCAGAAACCAAGTAGTCTATCAATTGCATGTTCATTTCACATTAACAACCTCTTAAATCACCTCATACTGTTTCAGATTTGAAATGCTATTGTAAGTGTTTTTTTTTATTACTTGTTTATCAATCTGTCCAGGTTTGAGAAATGTCATTTATTTCATTTCCAGTCGGAACATCCATTAAGAAGGAGTTATTAATTTTTCAGCATCAGGAAAAAAGTAGAAAATACACATTTAACAGAAAGTGTTAATAATATATAAATAATTGTGTTGTTGGTTTGTTCTTTTCCTTTATTACAACCTCCATTCTTTTCAGGACAGTTGCTTTCAGTTTTTCAATGAAAGCTGCAGGAATATTTTTCCACACCTCCAAAGTTCAGTCTTTGAAGCTGGTTGCATTTTCTGCTTCTCACCATCCAAATAATCCCAATTACAAATTATGCTCATCAGTCCATTATTCAGATCTGAAGCAAGAGAGCTTGATTTTCTCTTACAAAGTGAAAGCTTTAAGTACTGTTTATCTGATGCTGAGAGTTTGGTGGTCTACCAAGTCTTGCATAGCTGTTGGGAGTCCCACTTTCTCCAGCATTTAATTATTGTTTATTTTAACTTATAATTTAACTTATAATTTATATTTAACTTTGTTTTTCACTTATTTTCCTTTGACTTTCTTCTTCCTTGTGTAAGTGGGTTGTCTTATATCTGATCTCCTCAGACATATCTCCTGAAACAATTTGCACTTTATGGCTGTTTTGACTGGAAATCAAATAAATGGTGGGTGGTTTCTGATGGGTGTTTGCGCAGTATTGTATATTCAGTTACCAATTTATATGTATTATATGTGCTACCTCACCTTCCAGACACATGGGAATAAGAGGGTTTCTGCCTTACTCTGTTTCTTCAAACCAGTCATCTTTTCTTTAACTCAGGCTCACAGGGCAGTCGCTGAACTTCAGATCCAGCTTGATCTGCTGAGGGCAGCTGGGGAAAACCCCTCAGACACAGAAGATGTGGCTGAGCTTAAGGTACTTTGTGTACACATGCCTATAATCAGGGGCTAAATTTGTATTTTGAGGGTGTTGGAACTCATCTAAAGTTAGCCGATGTAGCTGTTGTAGCTAGCTCAGCACAGTAAGATAACAGTGTCATGTTACCATTACTAGTATTTGTCATGACGTGTTGTTCACTGTTATGATGGCTAACTAGAGTATACAGCAAAAATTAGCATATGACATAAGATTATGGCACCTGTCATGACAGTTTGTCACATGCTAATGTTGCTAATTGTACTGTAGGTAGCTGTTGTGACAGAAAACAGTGTGTCATGCCATTCACAATAATGGTAACTTGACACTGTTATATATAAATTATGAAACAAAATCTGCCTTATGTCTTCCATTACAGGGTTATGGCATGGTTCTGTCAGTGTTATGTAGCAGGGTTCAAGTAAGGTGCTTTGTAAAAATATTATGGATGATACTTTTAAATGGCCTTCATAGATGAAGTGTATCATATCAGAACAGCTCATTTTACTGATTGTTTTAAATAAAAAAATATCAAATCAGCAATCAGCTGATATAAAATGTTTTAGTAACAGTATCAAAAAAGAAAAAGTGATATTGTACCAACTCTAATTTAAACTGTGCCACACTGGCCACAGGAGCGTCTGGAAAAAGAAAGGAAGTTGACCAAAGACTTGGGCCAAGCAGCAACTAAACTCCAGCAGCTCCTGAGGAGCAGCCAGGACCAGCTCGCCAAAGAGAAGGAAGCTGTCAGGATCCTTCAGGAGAAACTGCAAGAAAAGGTATTTGCATGGTAAATGTTCAGTGTTAAAGAGGAATCCCACCATTGTTTTTAGATATCTGCATAATTAAATGGCCAAGATGTAAAGAAAGTCATTTAGAGTGGTTTGGTACGAAATGCTCCAATCTGGAGAAACTTACCGAGTCATAATTGTTCACAGTGGTGGTGATAGGACCAGATGTCTGAAGAGTTTTATGCCTCTACAAGATCCCTCACAACATGTTATTACAAAAAGTTATGAATACACCGCCTGATGCCAGAGATGGTAGTTTTGAGAAGGTTTTGCTGTAAAATGTATTTTTTATAATACATTCATAGCAGAGAGGTACATGCAGGCTGTTGTAAGGCAAAACGGTCCCCAAATAAAAGTAATTTTTTCAGATTACAACAGATGTTTGCCGAAGAGATTGGTGACCCATGAAATACACCTTTTTTATCTTGTTAGTTCATGTCCCTGGTATATTAAAGTGGAATTCCACCAATTTTACAGCATTTTTGCAAGTCACTCAGAGTTGTTTGATGTAAAATGCTACAAAATTCTGGAGAAACTTACTGCTTCAGAATTATTAACAGTGGTCGTAATAGGAACCAGACATCTGAAGAGTTTCAAGAGTAATTCCACCAATTTTTCAACATTTCTGCATAATTACAAGGTTGAGATGTAAACAATGTCATTCAGAGTGGTTTGACGTGAAAAGCTACATTCTAGGGAAATTTGCAGAGTCGGAGTTGTTCACAGTGGTGCTGATAGGAACCAGACGTCTGAAGAGTTTAATGCCTCCAAAAGCTCCCTCACAGACAGTTATTACACTAATTGGTTATGAATGCATTGCCTAATGCCTGAGACATTGTTTAACAATAGTTTTGTGATGAGCTCTTGGCTAAAGTGTATTTTTATAATGCATTCTTGGCAGAGTGGTGCATGCAGGGTGCTGTTAGGCAAAACAGTCCTGAAGAAAACCTATTTTTCAAGTCTTATCACTAATTTTACCGTTATCAACATTACATATACAAACTCTGGACATGAGTAGATAAAAAATGCTCTATTTATAGACCTCTGGTTCTTAGCACTACCATTAGGAAAGAATCCAAGTTGGGAAGTTTTTCCACAGTGCAACATTTCACATTAGACCATTCTGAATGACTCTATTAAAGGGGAATTCCACTGATTTATTTAAACCTTTGCCTAATTCAGTGGTTGAGATGTTAACAAAGTTACCAGTTGACTGGCTGAATTTTGACAACATTTTTTGTGATTGTGTTCTGCTGTTAGGAGGAAGGCACAGAGCTGAAGGAAGGCACTTCTGTCTGAGTTGGAGGACACTACATTTAGCCAAAACTGCCTTAAAATGACCAAAATATTGCATTCCTGAGTATTTCCTTGTACTGTAGGTAGGCCACAACAATTGCACCCATCTAAGAAATCTTTGTTTAGGATACATGCTGGAACGTTTTTTTACTCTTGTCAAAAAATGAACATTCCATTGAGAAACTTCTGGCTATGTCAGAAACTATTCCTTTAACTGCCTTATATTTCCTAACATCTTGTTCTGCCCTCTTGTTCAGTGTTAAAAGGGAAATTGTCTGTACATTAAATGTACATCAAATAGTGCAATTACTTTTGTTTCATGGTACAGACAGAACACCTGGAGTGCCCCCTGCTGTCTGTAACTGGCCAAACCCCACTGTATAAATTTGATAATGAATAAATTAAAATGGCTTATGTTGCTTTAATTATGTTTCATAACCTTTTATGTGGATGTATTTACACCGAAACAGGAGTGTTGAAAACCGTTGAGCATTTATGCGACACACAAAAATACTGAACAACAAGTTCAGTGTTTTTCAGGGTTTCAGGGTGGTTGGCTCAGATATAACTGATTACATACACAGGTAATGTCAACTGTTTCCTCTGATGCAGTGAGTACATCCAGAATGAATTCTGTCAGAACAAGCATTCGTATTTACATGTCTTAGAGAAACTCAGTGCTTCATGTTCTTATTGGTACATGGAATATTTTTGCCTGTTGCTGAGTAACTCCGCTGCATATTACAAATCTTTCTGAACAGCAGTATCAATAATTTTGACATCATTTGATATAAATGACTATTTTTGTATGATATTATCTTTTGTTGCAGATCAATGACAGACCTTCTGTCGGGTACTGATACCACAAAGCCTTTTATTATTATTCATCCAAATATGACCATATTTCACTGACATGAACACAGTTAGTTTACTTCATTGGTTCAGGATCAGAATCTTCTCTCATTATTGTACAAAATATTTGAAGAATCAGTGCTGATTGAGACTTTATTTGGTCAGTTTTTAGGCGAATCTAAAGGATCATGAGTGAAAATGTTTAACCTTCCAAATACATTGATTTCCAAATACAAAGCGTCAGTATTTACCAACACACACAATCTTGGTTATATAATCTGTATCTATAATTTGTTCTGTCGAATGTATATAGTGGTCTTCCATGAATTTTGTCAGCCGTTTACAGACATAACTGTTGAGAATGTAGCATGGTGAGCCCACATTGCTAATGTTAGCACTTAATATTATCAACTATTATCTGTATTACTACTAACGACTAGGCTAACTTAGCAACTGTGCTAAAACTTCAGCTCTGAGGCTCTCAAGGACATCCATTAAGAAGATGCCCCTACCCCGTGATGCTTATGGGGTGTGATCGAATGACTGATGATAGCATCTTTCATAAAACTAGACTAGTGTCCAGCACAATTTTGATTGATTATCAAACACACCCGATTCCTCATCTTTTAGTTGACAAATGTAGTGGGAATGTTTGAGTAGGGCAGTTTTAAGTTGGCCCTTTAAGACTGAAGATGACCTAAGGTCACTATGCCCAGTGCAAAGCGTCAACTAGAGGGATATAAATCCCCCCAGCATTTTGCTGTAGAGCGGTGGAACTGCTTTTTTTTGGAGTGATGACACTCTTCATCTATTTCCTTAGGGATGAGTTGGAGTAGCCTGGCCTTACTTATGGTTTTGTGACTGAATGCGATCAAATCCTCACAGTAATGTTCCAATATCTGGTGTAAAGCCTTCCCAGAAGAGTAGAGGCTGTTACTGCAGCAATTGAGACAAACTATTCATAGATACCTTTGATTTCAGGAGAAACATTAAATAAGCAGGTGTCAATGTACACTATATGGCCAAAAGTATGTGGACATCCGACATCACACTTACACCAGAAGAGCATTTGTGAGGTCAGGATGCTTGGCCTTATCCATAGTGATCTTAGGCTTGTGTGCAGCTGCTCGGCCATGGAAACCCTGTTCATGAAGCTCCTGGTGCACAGTTATTGTGCAGATGTTGCTTCCAGGGGCTGTTTGGAACTCTGTAGTGAGTGATGCAACAGAAGATTTCAGTCACTACACACCTCAGCACCCACAGCCATGTGAGTTTGCGTGGTCTACCGCTGTTGTTGCTCCTAGATGCTTCCATTTCACAATAATAGCACTTATACTTGACTAGGGCAGAAATTTCAGGAACTGACTTATGCCAAAGGAGGTATCCTATGACAGTGCCACGTTTAAAGTCACGGATCTCTTCAGTACAACCTGTTCTACTGCCAATGTTTGTCTATGTAGATTGCATGGCTGTGTGCTTGATTTTAAACACCTGAACTTGATATTTAGGGTATAAATATTAATATTAGTTAGCATAATATTGGTTATGAACATTATGATCATGAATGATGACAATATAGTAGTGTTGCACGTTCCTTTACTGAGAACACAACCATCAACAAATCGCTGTGGTGAGAAAACTCCAAAAGCTGTATTTAAAATAAAAACAAACAAAAAAAATTTCTGACACAAAAACTCTGCAGATTTCAATTTATGTACGGCAAAAGGGGAAATCCTGAGGTACTTGGAATTTTTTTTCCCCCCAACAGAATCAAAATGGAAAGTCAGGTTAAGGTGGTGCAGTGAAAATACAGTTGAGACTCCTGAGTAATTTTACATTTTCTATGTGGAAAAATATAACCATCAACCAATTACATCAGATATGGAGGAGTACACTACTGTATACAGGCACATGTGAAACTGTTACTGTAATCCAAAGACTACAATCTTTTGATTACAGATGGTTTCACATGTGCATGTTTACTATAGTGTACGCATATCAGAAAAGCCATTATGTCAGCAAAATAACTGCATCTGTAAAGACAGTCCAATTGGAGATTCTGTGGGATTTGGTGTTATTGGTCGTTCTCCAGCTTTAGAGACATATTCCCTCTATAGACTTCAGTTTGCTTTTTCCGCCCAGCTTCTCCATTAGAGCTGATAATTCTTTGTCGGCTGGGTCGTTCACTTGCCATTCGAGCTTCAGACCTGCAAAAGTTCAGACAATTGAGTCAAAGATTCATCAAGAAAGCTCAAGTCATGACTGTGAAAAGAAAACACCATAACCGACCTGGGAGCTTGGCCCTTAGAGCGCCCTTTGAGCTCGCATAGACCATTTTACTTTTCAGAGGTGCGTCCTCCGGGGCCCTGCGCAAATAAATATATTAATGAATAAATGAATGAATAAGTAAATCTAGCAAAAAACAGCTTGTTAACAGACTCTAGCCATGTCTCACACCTCTACTACTAACTAAGTCTTGACAGTCATCTTGAGATGATAATCACAGAGATACAATAAAAAGGAATCTCCATCATGGCTTGTCATACAAACAACTGCCAAAAACACCACTTCCTTTAAAAAAATGAACTTGCAGTTCAAACAAGTATGGGCAAAACTGGCATGGCAAACAAATAAACAAACAAATAAATATCTTGGCATCTGAAATCTAGGTCACATATAAAATATTGAAAGATTATTTAACTTATCTCTAGACATTTTTATTCAAGTCATCTAGTTAAGTCTGGTTATACTGTCTTATTCCATTGGCAGATAATATTGTTAGATTTAAGCATAATTTCTTGAAATAAGCAACATTTTTTTGCCTGGTGTCTTGAAACTAGCAAAATCATATGACAACAGGACAATTTCACCAAATAAAATGAATTAACTTAAGTAAAAGGCATTTGAAAAAAATATTATAAAACCTCATAACAGTGCTACAACAATCTCAAAATGAGAAATACATCATATATTGACTAGATTTAGGATGATTACACCTGCTCATTAAACGAATTTAGGCCAAACTTGGACCAAAAGAGAAACATCTGAGAGATTCCAAGGAACTAACCTTAGACACAGTACTGCACCATCTTTAACGTTCTAATATAAACTTTCTCAGTCATTCAGAACAAAACTTTTCGAAAGTAAAATGCTATCAGGATCAGAATGTGATTCCTTTTCCAATGGAATGAAGCTAAAGGAAGCTCTGATGAATACCAGTGAGGACGTACAACTCGATCAGAGTTAATATTATTATGCAATATGGTCTGAGAATGTTTGTGTACCACATGATGAAGACCAGGTCCTCCTTTAGGGTCTCCTTGGTCTCGTAGGTGCAGTCATACAGGGCGTAGCGACAATCATTTTCAGGTAGCATGTTGACGACCTTTTTGAAGACGTTGTCCGCTTTTTCGACATCCTTGATCTTCAGCGAGGACTTCTGGTCCACGATGATGCTCTTTTGGTCTTCGCTGAGTCGCATGACCACTAGCTTAAACCTCTCTTTTTCCTCGCTACCTTGAAGGCGCACCCTGATTTGTTCAAAGTGTTTGACCACCTCATCGCTAATCGCTACACCAGAGGCCTGGAGGGGAAAGAGAGAAGATGACTGGTGAGAATTTGCATCTTTTATAAAAGTGGTTCCTAACGTTTTCATACTTGCTCCACCTTAGATTGACTTTCCAGTTTGTTTCTGTGTAAAAAAAAAGAATACTGTTTCACACTTGGGTCTTTGGAGAAATGCCTGAGAACAACCACTTGTAGTTCACTAAAATACCTGAATGCATGTTTCTTTCTGAAGGTGTTTCTGTAAATGAAGTGTGCAAGTGTGAAGAACCTTTTTAAAGTTCAAAGAACTCCACATAATGTACAGGTTCTATACCAACAGAGGGTTTTCCATAAAGCCACAGACCTTTATTTTTAACAATGTACCTGTAAATGCTTTTTTTCCCACACACAAAGTGAAATCTTGCACTCCAGTTGGGCACTAGGCACTTCTGAGTACAGCTCTTCTTCTTGTTTCTGCATAAAAGGCCTAAAATTCCTACCAGATTGTGCACCTCACATATGAGTGAAGTCTAATTACATAACA
>JAILXH010159063.1:5744-16562 GCA_023558415.1 Piaractus mesopotamicus
CCCGATCCCATCAACCCACACATCTGCACTGCCCTTCCCACCCCCCACCACACACACACACACACACACACACACATCAACTCATGCTAGAAAAGCTTTTTGTCAGATGTGGGTAACGGTAACTAATTAGCTGTATAATAGCTCTTTCACCACTGCCTTTGATTTACCGTACAGTGTAAGTCTATAATGTAGTCAGTATAAAAGCTAATCAAGCTCTAACAGTGAATACATCACCCCTCATCGTTCCTATGAATTTTGTAAGTTGCACAAAACAATAGTATAAGACTGCAAAAATAGTAACAAGTTACATACTTAACAGATTAGAGGTGATTATAATAATACTATACAGCCCAAAGCAGAAACGTGACAAAGCTCACCATGAAGATATAAAGCAATATAAGCTACCTTCTATTGATGATGCCGTCTAATGCAATTGCATTGTTTGAACACCAAAGATCGCAATTAACTTAATAGAATAGTTCAGAGAAACTAAACTTTTTCACTTACCCCAAATGTAGTCGATCAACCAAGACGTATTTGGAGTCCAAATCTTGCTTCTTTAATTTATAACTGGAGCTGCATAGCTAATGTTGCTAACAAACACTGGAACCTAGTAGTCACCCAAATAGCCCAAAACGTTTCTGTAAAAATACATTTGCAAAACTTCTCTCAACCTGCTCAAACCACATCCAGGTCTTCGTTAAGGTCACGCAGACTGATGTGGTTTAGAGCACAGAATGACTTACTGTGAACTATATAATAACTATAATGTGAACTACAAAACTTCACCGCGACAGGCAGCCATTTCAGATAACACAAGGACTGGTACTGGATCAGATTCCTCTGTGTTTAATGACGTCCACTGTCACAAATGCTGATTCTAGATCAGCGCTCCTAGTCCTGATGTGGGTTGTGAACACAGACTCTGTTGTCTAAAGTGGCTGCCTACAGTTCTATTCATTTTCATAGTTTACAGTAAGGCATTCTGGGTACTACACCACATCAACACGTCTACGTAACCTTAATGAAGACCTGGAGTTTGTACAGAAACAATGTGGGCTATTTGAGTGACTATTGAGTTCTGGTGTTAGTTAGCAATGTTAGCCTCGTAGCTCCAGCTCTAAACTGAAGAAGCAAAATTTCTACTTCAAATATGTCTTGGCTGATTGACTATATGTGAGGTAAGTGGAAAAATGGGTAAATTAAATTTTTTGCTGAACTATTCCTTTTACCCACTCCAGCATGTTTAGTGCTATACATCACACTCCATACTTAACCCCCACCTATGGAGGCCTAGTTTTTCCCCATACGTGTTTCTGGCAGCATTATGTCAAAATTTTGACTTCGTATCTAGAAATAATGACTTATTTTCTCAAAATATTAACTTAGTGTCTCAAAATAATGACTTATTTTCTAAAAAATGTGCTTAGTATCTTGAAGTAATTACTTATTTTTTTTAAATATTTGCTTAGTATCTTGACATAATTACTCATTTTTTCAAAATATTGAGTTAATATTTCAAAATAATGACTTTATGTCTTGCAATAATTACTTAATATTTCAAACTTATGACTTATTCTCTAAAATATTGGCTTTGTATCTCAAAATAATGACAATATTTTGTAATAATGAATTACGATGTTGAAATAATGACTTGTTTCTCAAAATATTGACTTTTTCTCCTCTGCCTGGCAGGAATGGGCTTTCATTCCCAACAGCACGTTCAATATCATGCAACACACTGCCAGTTTTTTATGTATCAGCTCAGTCAGGGTCATTTGTCACACTCCCAGCTCTAGTCATCTTAGTAAGTTGCGCATGACATGGTTACAGTCATTCTTTCTCTTCATTCAAATTATGTTCAAAATATCATGAGTGCATAATTACATGCTTATTGATTACACTCAGAATACAGAGCAGAGTTGAATAAGGGTGAAAGCTGGCCAGGAAGAGGTAAATGCACCAACCCTATTGAATCTACAAATGCCCACAAATGAAATTGGGATGAGACACGTACCACACACACTGATAACATGATGACCAAGCCTAAGCAGTCACGGAAGAGCTGACGTGTTTGTTTCTCTGCGTCAGCATGCTGATGTAGCCTATTGATCTCCTGCACTGCACCAAAGTTCTATCCTCTAGGTCAGTACTATCACTGGTGACCTAACTCTGTTAGGACAACTGGCCTTACACCAAAGAAAGTTCTGCAAAAAAAAAAAAGAAAAAAAAATGTATGAAATTTTCCACATACCCCCAAATACATATTAAACAAACAAGCACTATAGCAGCTTTTGTCTGAAAGGTGAGCCAAATTAAACAGTATAAAATGTAGCTCTGTTGGCATTTAAGCTTACACTAAGTTATGTTCACAGTAATCAAGTGTAGTTTATCAGTATAGATAATATATAGTAATAATATAGGTTATAAAACAGACAAAAGCCCAGACAAAAAAAAAACATCTACTAGCTCTTTTTAGCTGTGTGACATACTTTTCTCCATTTTTTAGAGATAACAGTGTGTTATACAGGGTCAAAAAGACATTATCAAGTCTGATATATGGCCATACAGCCACATATCATAAAGGGTCAAGCATATATTTCAAAGTATATGTATGTATATGTTGTGTACATATATCTAAGTATCAAATATTGTACATATATGCATAATATATGGATCACACGTGTGTCTGATACATTGTTTAATATATTCAAGTACAGTTACAATAGTTACTATGTTATCTGTTCACTTCTATATATTGAATTATTTTAACGTGTGAGGGGACAATATTTTCACTTATTTTATATTTTAGTGATTTTATTGCATAGCTTACAAAGTGTTTTAGAGTTATGTAGCTATTATACTCCTTTTCATTTCATTAGGAAGTATGTGGAAGAAACAAAGATGCATTCAACTTTGTATTCTATAATCCAAGCTGAAGCTGGCATACATGAGTAATATATGTCATATGAATAACACTTTCTATCATATTTTGTTCAATATATGTGTTAAACATATATGTTTGGATATGTTGATGCATGGTTGAAAGATTTGTCTTATAACTAAAAATGGCCAAAGTTGGCTTGTATGTCACATATATGTCCATACGTGATTAATATAAGTCGGACATGAGGGAAAACAATACGCTAATATACGTCATATATTTTAAACCTATATATTGCCATAGTTTAGATTTCTCTATGGGATTTTTGAGATTACTTGACACAGTTTGAGGCAAGTATCTGGTGATTTTTCACAGTCAGCACGCTGCTAATTGATGCTTCCATTCATTGCTAACTATATTAACTTTGTACCTCCAATGTGAATCTAAAGAAACGAACTTTGGGCGCCAAACAGGTCTTGGCTGATCGACTACATTTGGAATAAGGTAACTTTAAAAAGATATAGAAAAGTTATTTTATATAAAAAAGGTATTTATTTCAAATGTAAATTTGATTCGAAACTGCTCCAAACTATTGCTTCAATGCTTTCTTGCACAATTCAAACGTTCTGCTAGTACTCATAGCAATGAACCATGCACCTTTCTGTCTAAATTTACAACCAACATGTCTAAGTTCCAATCCTTGCCTGTTCTTTATGCCTTTAAGACATCCTGTGCCGCTGTATAAATCATGAACTGATCCTCATCCCTTTGGAGGGATCAAAGAAGCTTTAAGAGGGGCTATCCCTCCCCTCTTTCTGTGGGCTTTTGTCTGTGCTGACAGCGAGTCAGCAGTATTCTTCCTCTCTGAGTAAGAAGAGTAGCTGGACTCCGGCCAAACAGGGTGTGAACACACTGAGGCCAACAGAAGGTTGAGTCAAGCCAACAGATGTGATTAAACGCAAAAACCACTTAAGAGGCTGATGAATCAGTTGAATGAAAGGGTGTTACAGCTCACCATCACTTATAACATAGGTTGAGAGTGTGTTTTTGGATGAGGTTACAATATTCACAGAGTGTCTCAGAGATTATGTATCACCATCTGAGAGAGTTATTTTGCTCTGACATGAACGGCTACGTGTTCGGACAACGTCAGGCTGTCAAACACTTTCTACGCATTCTGTCACACCCCCTTTTAAACCAACTCTGATCCCTTAGAGGCAGTCTGGGGAATCCGAAGCAAGCTTTGACTTAAAAAAAGCAGATGTTCATGTATTCCATTGTCACAATTCTTGAACAGGATTGACTGGTGGCTTTTGAGTATGTTAGTGAAACAGTCCTGTCTGCTTTCCTGGGTCATCAGGCCGAGATCACCATTGTCCTCCTTTTGGACATCTGTGCCCTGCCACACCCGGCTCTGATCCGTGCCTTAACCATTATTCAGTGTGTCTGACAACAGAAAGCCCAGCCAACCCGAATGAGTCATTTCATGCTCACGTCTGCTCTCCACTCCCTTTATCTCTTCCATTCACCAGAATGATCGAGAGCGTTTCACTACAGCACCGCTCTTCTTTTTTTTACTTACTTACATATTGCACATGTAAGTGTAATGAGTTGTTCCAGGATATTTTGGATGATTTTTTGGTGGAGTTAGGAGGGCATTGTCTTGATATACAGTACTGTGCCAAAGTCAGAGAGCACCCTTGTTAAAATGCATTTGATTTCAAGTCAAAATCATCATTAAGTACAAAGGGTGTGTGTCTGTGTTTTGTATTGTTTATTTATCATTGATTATGTATTTTGTTACTTTCTGTTTGTAAAGTGTCCTTAAAAGTGACGATGAAGTTCTTCGTTTTCAAAAAACAGAGAGAAAATTGGTCTCCTATCAGCTTGTGCAAGACCTAGTAGACCAAGCTCCACTCTTTAGATTTGAAAAAATCCAAATTTCAATTTCTGTCCATTCTTCCACTGTGAGAAGACAACTCAGCGCTATTGGTCTGGAAGGATGTGTAGCTGTCAAGAAAATAAAATAGGAAATAGACAAAAACAAAAAAAAAGAAAATAGTTTGCCCTAGAACACCAAAACTGTACATCTAAGATGTGGAGTAAGGTTTTATGGACTAAATTTATAAATGGGATTACTTGGATTGTGAGAAGCAGAAAATGCAACCAACTTGTAAGACTGATATATTTATTTGTTGAGACTTATGTGTAATTTTCTATTAAATATGCATATTCTTTTTCCTGACACTGCAAAATGAATAACCTGTTGTTAATGGTCATTCTATTTACAGTAATGTACTGGCAGATAATCCAGCACTGACGTACTACATAAATGAAGGCTGTGTAGGCGTCATTGTTTACCCATTGAAAGAGTTTATTCACTTGATTGTATACTGTATTGTTTGGTAGAAGACAGGTTTAGAGCATGTTGGAGAGAAGAATTTGGCCAGTAAGCATCTGATCAGTATTGTGTGTTAACTCTTTCAAAAATGTGACTTCTGAATGGACAAAGATGTTCAAGCATGTGAGAAAAAAACACCATATAGGCTCACAGCATGATCTGTGGGGGAGACACAAACGACAATTATCACTCTCTCATATATCAAGGGTCACTGCCACGCCACACTCTCAGTTCCTGTTGCTCAGAGACATGAGAATGAGATGCAACACAGAAAGGGGAACTCCACCAATTTTTCAAAAATTCTACATAATTAAATGGTTGCGATGCAAACAAAGTCATTCAGAGTGGTTTGATGTTAAATGTTCTGTTCTAGAGAGACGTACCGAGTCAGAATTGTTCACGGTGGTGGTGATAGGAACCAGACATCTGAAGAGTTTAATGCCTCCCTCACAGAAATTTATTCCATGATATTTTGAATTTGAATTCAGAACCATCAGCCTACTGTGTTTGCACACTGTGGAATTAGACCTCCGCATTTAACCCATCCATGCAGTGAAACACCCACATACATGTACACTAGTGAACACACACACTAGGGGGCAGTGAGCACACTTGCCCGGAGCGGGGGGCAGCCCTATCCACAGCACCTGGGGAGCAATTGGGGGTTAGGTGCATTGCTCAAGGGGACTGCCAGCCGAGGGGATCGAACCGGCAACCTTCCGGTCACAGGGCTGGTTCCAGATGTATGCTGCCTGATGTCTGAGACATTGTTTTATGACAGTTTTGTGATAAAGATTTGTCTTAAAATGTGTTTTAATTGATTTTTTAAAATCCATTCAAGATGGAGGGGTGCATGCAGGGCATTGTGAGGTAAAATCCCCAAAGTCCCCAAAGAAAACTTATTTTCTCAGATTTTATTTTCCCATCATCAACATGACAAATAAAATTCAGTAGGTTCACTTGTGGTTTTGGATAGTAACTAAAATGGCTATATTTGTGCTGTAGACATCGTGACCCCTAGTTCCTGTCTGTAAGCTTCTCTAATATAACTATTTCACAACAAATCACACTAAATGCCTCTGTTTACATCTCAAAGACTGCATTATTCAGAAATTTTGAAAAATTGGTGAAATTCCCCTTTAACTTGGAAAGGTGATGAGTTTCAAAGTAAAGCAGAGTGTATAATTTAATCACGTGTAGCCTCTGTCTTTTTCATTTTTCACAGCTTGTAAGGCATACTCATGAACCTGCATTAGTATCTGTAGAGTGCTGTATTCTTGGCTAAGCAACGCCCCAAAACCCATATTTGAACTTTCCTAATCATATCAACAACCTGAGCTCACAGGTCTCTTTGGCCTAAAAGGACAGTCTTGATTTCAGAAAACTGAGCTGTGGCAGGAGACGACAAACACAAAATATCCATCTGAACTGAAGCCCTTCACAACAAGCAAGGCGTCTTCATTTCAAACGTTAAATTAACCCAGTCTTAGTTAAGTGACCCACTGCAGAGATGAAAACCTGCTCCACTCTCCATTCCTCATGATGCTGATGATGCTGGACGGGGGAGGGGGTCGCCATGGTAACAGTGACGTTGTTCCCCTTGCTCTAATTGGAGGAAACCCCGTGTACGCACGGTCGCGGCCTTCACGCCAATCGAACATGAGTGCTCGGTCCCGCCCCCAGGCCCCGCGCTGAAAGCCTATTGGGCAATATTTTGAACAATAACGGGTGACAAGGCGGGAGCGCGAGCGCTGATTGGGCAGGACGGTACGGGTAGCGACGGCCTACAGCAACACTTTCGGTTGATGGTGACTAATGCATTTTTTTTATCATCCATCCAAGTCTAAAGAGGATCAATCCGGCGGAGCGGATATCATCGCTTCTGAGGTTAGGAGCCTTTTATCAGGTTATATCTAATGCTCATGTCTTCTGAACGATGATTACACTGTTGTATAGCAGTGCTAAGTGTTTGTGTTAAAGGGCCGGAGAGCTGGATTCGCTAGTTAGAGTCAAACGTTAACGGAGCGTCTGCTTTGCTAACTCGGTGCTCAACAATGAAATTGAAGGAGGCTGCCGTCGAGTGCACGACTTACCCAGGCTGAGGGCTCGATACCAATGGAAACAGTTCGCTATTCACCAGAATGTGTTACTGGCTGTCGTCTGCTAAGACTATTTGTTAGTAAGCTTAGGCAAATATTAACCCTGTTAGCTGCCTGGCTAACTTAGCTGTGCGAGCCTGCAAACCAAACCAGGGCTCGCCGTGAGTGAAGACCGTGTAGGTTAGCTGGCTAGTCAGGTTTCTTGTAGCTGTAACGTTAGTTGTTGTCGTGGGAAGACCAGAGTAACGTTAACTGGCCCAAAAGTGTAACGTTAACATGTTAGTTAGGATTTTCGCTTAAAACGTCTTGGGTCGCACGTCTTCAAACTGCTTCATACTGTTTTACTGCTTTTCTTAGCTGTCTGCTCTTCTAGCTTTATTGCCTTTTTTTCCAGGTGTCTGGTGATTTATAACGCTAGAGGGTAGCTATATAAAACAAGATAACAACTATATTGGTTTACGTCTGTTACGCAAGATGAAAATAAAACATTAGTAGCTTGGAGTACGCAAGTAAGTTGGAAGTTATTTTTTATAACCGACCAAACAGTCAGAAATCTTTACTGTCCCCAGCACTGAAGGGCGCGGATTTCACCTATGTGAAAGAAGGAGGAGAAGAGGCAGAAAGGCGGGGTTTGGTTTCTGCTGAATTTAGTATAAGGGTCCCTCAGTCACCACGCAGCACCTCGCGTACTTTTTAGACTAATTGTTTAACTAAATGTAAAAGTTTTTTATTGAATGCGGGCACAGAAATGACTGAATTATATCCCATAGTCATATTTTAGTTAAACATTACCGTTTTACATACTGTAGTGTACAAGAAAGAACTGGTTGACTGGTTAGTGCAGCAGTCCCAAATCCTCTGCCTGTAGCAACGGTTGCTGCCTTCACTGACTCCAATAACAGCATCTCTTATGTTGTTCAAAACTTGGGGCCCCATTTACATGTTGACATTCTGCGTTTTTGCCAGTACCAAGTTTTTGTGATCTGAACAGAGATTTAACATAGAAGCTTAGCTTTCCACACAGTATATTCTGAAATCTGTATTCAGATCAAGGGCAGATGTGTAAAGATATGGCTAGAGCTGAACTAAACTGCAGGACAGTATAGATCTGCAGGTGCAGTGCAGAGTGCTCCCAGTTCCTTTCTGCCTGCTCATGGCTGCTTATTGATCCAACTTGAATGTTTGGTCTGTGCCAGTTCAATTCAAGTGTACCATGTGCCAATCATTGAAATTTAGTGCAGTGCACCTGCAGCACTCTTCATCTAAATCGTCCAGTTTCATTGTCTGCTTTTATGCAAGTGTTTTATTATTTGAATATTCAAGTAGCTGCTTTACTGGCAAGCATTATACTATGTGCGTGAATTTCATGTTTAGATTAGAAAGAAACCCAAAGTTACCAACATAATTTCTTTCTTCCCCTCAGCTTCTTTGAAGACTAAGAAGGAACCTTGTCCACTCCAGTCATTTGATTAGCCAACTGTCAGACCAGTACTACTCTCTCAAACAACTGTTAGGCTTTCGTGGCCCATAGACTTTTGTTGCTCAAGCACAAATAAATTAAGAAAGCAAACACAGAATGGATAGAACGGAGCTTATTCAGAAGGCCAAATTGGCAGAGCAAGCTGAGCGTTACGATGACATGGCGGCTTCCATGAAGGAGGTGACGGAGGCTGGGACCGAGCTGTCAAACGAGGAGAGGAACCTGCTGTCCGTTGCCTACAAGAACGTGGTAGGTGCCCGGAGATCAGCCTGGAGGGTTATATCCAGCATTGAGCAGAAGACCGAAGGCAGCGACAAGAAGCTTCAGATGGTCAAAGAATACCGGGAGAAAGTGGAGTCTGAACTCAGAGAAATCTGCAATGATGTATTGGTGAGTACATGATGTACATATTCACTGTTAGTCTCTTGTGGAAAGCAAATGCTTAGATCAGTAGGATCAGGCTTTTGTTCTTTGATTAAGATTTAGTATTGCTGAGCATTTTTACTTGCTGGCACTTTTTTCAAAGGCGCTTCCTCTTCCTAGCCTACAAGGACATGTATTACAAAAGAAGTGTCCTCTTTTTTTTGTGATGTAAGAGCAGCCTACTTTTTTCCTCTCACTTGAGAGTAATGCCTAAATTAAGTGGAGCTTGTCCTTTCTTGCTGTGGGGGAGTCATTTAACAGCATTGTAACATTTGGTATATTTAGCGCTGTAGGCCTATTTTATGTTGCCTGAATGCTAGCTATACAAGCATTACTAAAAAAAGAGCTTATAGTCCCAAAATAATTAAAGCACGTACTTCCCCAGGGGTTGTTATATTGTTTGCATTCATGTTGATTGTTCTGTGTGAGAGGTCAGATGGCACGTTCCAGGTTTCTTGTACGTCCTTCTATTTTTAGGGTCACTTCCCCATGAAAGGATGTGTCTACCTACAGTGAGACAAATATGTGAAACGCATAATGTTCTTTGGAAGTCTGATTAGCTGTTGCTGTGAGTGGCTAAAGTTCATTTTTGTGGGTGTGTTCAGGTGAGATGGTTGGAACTGAGCATTGATGACAAAATGGGTGTTGGTTTATACCAAGTGTTCTAGTACCATGTCTCAAGTCCTTTTGCTCTTTTAGCCATAAGAAATTTTGTTCAGTATATGTCAGGGTTTCCTGTAGCGTATAGTATAGTGGGGTGCGTGTTAAGGAAATTCCCCTGGTTCTGAGAAATGGTCAGAAATGTTCCCAAAGACTGATCTGTGTTGCGGGACCAGTGCATGTGGCTATACAAACGCAAAGCCAGTAGATGTTGAGCATGATGCGTCAGAGATTTGTACCACAAGGTTTGTCTTGTCAGTGTCTGTCACTATGACTCTTAAGTCATGTAATTTGAGAGCCTTTAAGAAAGCGGAAGTAAATTATTGACAATTCAGAGGTCGGTAGTAAAATGATCTATACTGAATACCTCACAAGAGGTTTGAAACCATTTTAGGTGGTATGTTTAGACTGCGTGTCCTCTACACTCGGTAATCCTCATTGACTTTAGAACAAGCTAGATTTGGTCCCCTTTTTCTGCATGGCTTTGGTGAGCACTTGTGTGCTCGTGTACTTCCTGGCCGCTAGTCTGTGAGGCCTGAAGGGTGTGTCACTGACTCATCCTCAGTGTTGGCTCTGGGAGCAGGCCAGTCCACACCCTTCTCCTGTCCAGACAGCCTGCCGCATGCCTTCAGTTTTTACTCGCCCTTAAGAGCAGGACAAGGAATGCTTCAGGGCTATGTAGTTAATGCTGCAGTGGTCAGTAATGCGTATTAGTAGCTGATTGGTGTGTCAGCATTTAGATGCTTGTTGCCAATTATAGGAACTTTTTCGCTTTTTGGAGCAGTCTTGTAGAACAGCAATAGCTGAGATTCAACCCATAATCTTCTCGGTCATAGCCAAGCCTCCCCACTGTTTTTTATACATATATATA
>JAILXH010159158.1:2074-20127 GCA_023558415.1 Piaractus mesopotamicus
TGAGTTGGGTAAACTGTAGTGACTTTTCTCAAGTTGAGGTAACTCCTCTAAATGACCAGGGCCCACCGGCGGGCACAAAGTTTTATTACACGCTTCTGTAGCCTAAGAATAGCTCAGCTAGTTTGCATTGAAGTCCCTGTAGTGACTGAATAATAAGCCTTAGTATGTAATAAGCCTGATATTTTAAGGGGTTAACTTTAAGGGGTTAAGTTACTTTATAATTTTAAGTTGAAATGACTTCTCTTCTTTAACAGTATACTGTTTATCTGATGGTGACCGTTTTAATGGTCTACCATGTCCTAATAGGGGTCCCATTTTCTAATCATTGTTTGAACTGCAGTTTTGGAAACTCCAGTTTTTTCCCACTTATTTTTGTTTCTGATGTTTCCCCTTATGCAAGTGGATTATCTTGTGGATTAGCTATTGCTAATCTCCTCAGAAATATCTCTTGAAAAATAAATAATGAACAGTGACCGATGTATAATACTGTAATGTGAAATTCACTGGATGTTCCCCTGATGGTCATTGTGTTCTGTGTGCAGCTGGAGCTGGTCAGACACATGCTGGAGTCTGTGTGGCTGAAGCTGAAGTTGGGCCCCACCGTGCTCTGCCTGTGAGTGTTGCGCTCATGTGAGAGTGCTCATTTACAAATGCTCAAATTGATTCCAGTTGAGGTGAACTATCCTCTTTGTGTTGCGTGTGCTCTAGTAAACAGCAGGGCAGCTCGGAGGACTGGGCGATGTTTCATGTGATGTGTCGGATTCTAGAAGCCACTGAAGGACTCTGTCTGCCACTCCCACCAGGTGAGAGGAGCTCACCTCTGCTCTAGATCTCTCTCTGTTTACTTATCAACAGCTCTACTATCGTTGCTGTTTGTAGAAATTGTAGAAAATGTTTTAAAATCACCACAAATTGTTTAAGATTTTTTTTTTTTTTTTAGAATCTATAAGGCGACAAATAGAAGAAGTGAATTTGTCATGTGAATCCTGTGTGTTATCGGTCTGTCTGAAGGTAGATTATTTAGTCAGAGGAAGGGATATTAAGTTAAAATGAACTGAATTTAAATTTACTGAACGGCTTCTTGTCATTTGGACACTTGCAGGTTATTCTACACTTCTGACTGTGCTGGGTGTGCGCTGTCTACCGCGCCACACATTCCTGCAGTATGTGGATCACGGCTTTCTACAACTCACTGAGCCCTTCGTCTCACGTCTTATGACAGGTATTCCCATACTACACTGTAAAAAAAACAAAACAAAAAGGTTAAAATTCAAAATAGTAAGTAACTGGCCTGCCTTACAGTGTTGAGCTCATACAGCTTTAGATACTAAGTGAACAGAATTAACTTTCTTGTAACTTGTCTTTCTTGTCTCTTGTCCCGGTCTCAACATCATTTGGACTCAGTCTTGTCTCGGGGTAAACTGGACTCACTGCAGTGCTTCCAATTGAGTCAATATATTAATACAACCTTTAAATAGAATAAACAGTCCTGTCTCTACAGGTTTAAATACAGTCTGTTTGCTGCCAGTTGAGGATCTAATTCTTTTCTGATGGCTTAACTGGGTATTGTTTGTTTGTTGATCGGTTCCAAAAGTCAAATGTCAAAAATGACTACGTTTTAGAGAAAAGAGACTGAAAATAACCTTAATCACCATTTGCCTCCAAAGGCTACGATGTTGTTGAAGTTGAAGTTGGACTAAAGCTCTATTTCAGCTGGATTCGTTTTACCAGAGGAAGTTGTTTGTGCAAGATCTGACTGGCTGATTTGTATGGGATAAAGTGTCTGGGTAATTTCCCTAAATTACCCAAAATAGGACGTTTAACATCAGCATCATGCGAGAGGTGCCACACTTCCAAACAATAACAACACATTGCGTGGCTAAATGGCAAACATGGTGCGAAAACAAACCCAACCCTGGACAAGGCAGAGACTTTACATCTCATTTTAGTGTGGGGCGACACTCGCTATCAGTGGTGGCTCAGAACGATGCTAATGGGAGGGAATATACAGTGAAAAAAGGTTGCAGATTATTCTTTTCATAAATTGACCCTGGTTATGTACTTCAAGTTAAAACAACAAATCTCTTTTACGGCGTACATATGCAAAGACAGACGTGTCAAATGAAACAACATATCAAAATATAGAAAAATGTGTACGTTTCTTAGATCCCTTGAACAGCTTTATTCATCAAAACACTCTCCGGGGCCAGAAAAGACACCGCAGTTTGCAATATCAGTAACACAGTGTGCCAAAAATATTATGAGGTAATAATTTAATGCTCTGGTCGGAAGAGTAGCTTATTTGCTTTTCCAGTGAAGGTACTGACTCAGTGGAGCTCAGCAGCATTTATGTAGCATACAATAGCTGATACTCATGACTCAATCCCACCTCACTGTAAGCAGTTTAAAATATTCACTCTGACACTTTAAAGAATTTATAATTTTCGTTATAATTTTAATGGAATACTCAAACACTGAGTCACAGGCAGAGGTGCATAATCAATTGTAAACGGTCAGTGAGAGCTATGGCTCTTAAAAAGTGAACTTAGCTCTCTCTTTCTCTCTCTTTTCAGCAGGGTCTGTTTTAGTGCCAAGGCACATATTCATCCTCATCTACAATTTCTGGCACAGAGACAAAACCAGCAGCCTATGAAGGCAAACGCTGTAGAATTAGGAGTTGGATGCTAATTAAGTCTGACAGAAGATTGTTAAACTAAGAATGAGATTCTATTAGAACTTACAAGTGAATCCACAGTTGGTGGGGTGGTTATTATTACCCTCAGGGGGTGCAGCGGCCGAAGAACAAGTTCTATAAGGTGTCTTAATTGTATTAATGATGTCAAACAGAAATGGCTGTGCTTTGAATGTGTTTTGTTCCCTCTTTCTCTTTCTCCTTATTGGTCTGCTCTCGTCCTCCCATAATTCTTGTTGGCAGATCTAGATAACAGTGATGGCAACGAAGAACTGAAGTTCAGTGTCCTGAAGAGACTTCCTGAGGTAACGTCTGTGTGCTCATATCTGACAGCTCCGCTGAAATTAGAGTCTTAATCAGTACAGAGGAACTCTCATAGCTGTCTTCACTGTTTTTGCAGATGTCAGTTATTTTTATTATGAGTGAGAAATGGGATGTGAGTGTGTGCTAGTGAGCTAAGGCCTTTTTTTTCTGGTTCTAATGCAGCCAAAGGACATACAACAGAGAAATCGCATTTCCCCCACACAGATCAGCCCTGCTGCTTTGTTTAAATACTCTGAAAAGCCGTTCAATTTTAAGTTTGCTTTTGTTTTTGCTTTTGAAAAGTAAGGAATGAGAAATGCCTTCAACTTGCCAGATTTAATAACCACAGTTGTGTAAGTTGTTAGTTTTAGCCAAAGAACAATTCTGAAACTGTTTTGGTGCACAGATCACTTAGTTTGCCCAGCATCTTAATGTTCGTTTATAACAGAGTGAATTAGTGTGTTTCCATGAAGTCATATGAACTGACTGAATGGACTACAATTTTGAAAATGGTGACTAAAGGCCTGATGGACTGACCACATACACATGATGGTTTTGGTTTTAGTGTATGGAACAGAGAGTGTGTCAACTATGGGATCATCCGATCAGCTCAGCCTGCATCTCCAGAGAGTATGTGAGAACTCGGCTCGAGAAATACACCAAGACCAGGGTGAGTGTAGAGATTTTGTCAGTAAGAAAACCGACTTAGTCCCAAACCGATTGCAGCCAACTAACCAGTCTAATCAGGGGATATTACTGTATCATACTGAAACTAAAAAAGGTCCAAAAAGAAAACTGACAATCAGTGAATCTGTTTAAAAAAAAAGATATTTGAATAGAATATGTCAGATAGCTTGCTAGATGGGTGAATGAGAACATATTAGTGTTGTGCAACATACCGTGACAACCTGGACAGACAGAGTATCTTAAACTAACGACATTGTTCCACTGCATATTAAAGTAGCACACAAACTTACACCGGAAAACGAATGAAATGAAATAGGCTTTGTTATTGTTATTGCCATTCAAACCTTGAATATTACACTCTGCGATTATATACAGACAAAGTAATGGAGTGCAGATGCTTCCAAACAGGTGCACGATACAGTTAAGTACGTAACATCCCCCCATGCTCTGGGGCATGTATAAAAATGCTGAGCATCATATTCATACTGATCAAACCATTCAGGGACCCCTCATGCCCTGTAGATGGGAGCGTTGTCATCCTGGCAGTAAGCATCTCCATCATGAATGTAGAAATGTATCAACATAAGGTAAAGGTGATCAGTCTGAATAACCTTGTGTTGATGTGCAGGGACTCCACCTTCTAAGGGGACGATTGGACCCAAACCATGCCAGTAAAATGATCCTTGATCATTAAAAAGACAAATGCACATGTGAGAGTTCACTGGTGTAAAACTGTCTACAGAGATGTGAATGAAGGTGATATGGTCAGATGAGTCATCCTTCCCCATATTCTTCACGAGTGGACGAGTGAATGTGTGACATACGCCAAGAAAACAGTCCAGGCCTGAATGCTTGACCCCTACAGTGAGGGGGGTCTGGTTGCTCTCTTACGCTGTGGGGGGCAGTTCTCCAGTACAGTTCCAAAACTCTAAAATCTATGCCAAGGCACTTTCTGGTGGCTTGCGTTGGCCCAACACTTAACTTCACATTGTTTTTTCCTTTGTCATCCTGTCATTTTATGTAATACTAAATCATTTTCACCTCTAGCAGTGTTACTAGTTGCCAGACTGCTGCAATATTTGTGTCAAAATTCAAAATGTGATGTGTTTCCTAGGGCTCAGTGCAGTTGGACAGGGAAAAGACATGCTTCAGGCCTGAGTTCCTGCCATTAACCTACCTCGCCAGCATCCTCTCAGACATGGAAGAGCAAGGTAATTGCTGCAAGAGATGTATCTGTGATGAAGAGCAGACTCGCCAGCCTAGATACAACTGACTTTCTGTATGTGTGTTTTCATTGTACTGTAGCTCCAAACCCCTTTGAAGAACAGGAGAATGTGGACGCCAGGTTTGTGGAAGAAACTGCACTGAAGCAGACTATGATCAAGCTGGGCTTGGAGCACAAGTAACAACAATGCAAACAGGAGGAAAAAGAATGTATGAGGTGGCTACACAAAAATCCCAAAACGTGTCTGAAACGGAGACACTGCGGATATATGACAGGACGATAATAAATCCCATGTTGAGCAACGGAGACTCAGAACTGTGTCACATTAAAAACAATGACTAATATCCTGCTGTGTCAATCACAAATGGTGCAGCAGGCTGCCAGTCTCTTCCGTAAAGTCCATCGCATTTTACTGGAAGCGCCAGATGCTTCACCTGGCACCCAAATGTAAACACACACAAACGTCTGCTCATTTTGATTAGGAAATGTGGGGAAAATCTACATTACAGCATTACATCCTTTTTAACACAATTAACTTTTACGTAACTGATTGTCAAAAGGGATTTTATATACTAGATGTCAATGTTTACATAAGTGTTTATGACAAAAACTAAAAATAAGTGAGCTGGGTTTCTGTCTGTTGTCAGTGAGACATCTCTCTTTATTGCCCATTTCCTGTAATAGAAGAGGATTACTATACAATGCAATGCCACTGTTTACACTGCTACTTAATTATTGACCAAGCTGAATGAGGGATTGTTGTAACCTATGACTGTGCCCTGTGCTCTGTGCCCAGTTCCCCACCCAGCCCTGCTCCCAGTCTTTCATTCAATAGGATTTCCTGTATTCCACCCACTGTCCATCTACTGTGAGAGGCATAATGAAGGGTTTGGTTACTAAACCAGCAAGTGGAAACAGGTGGGCTGGCTGAAGCTTCTGCTATGTCTGAGAGTGACTGATAGAAAATATGCAAACCAGAGCATAAGAAAAGTATTTTTCTATTGTAGCATACTGTTACATCTGTTACGGTAATATAGAAAGAAACTAAGACAAATCCTCACCAAAGAAGACCCACGCAGTTCTTCAGAACCTGCTGTAATGTATGTGAGTGAGAGCTTTTGATTAATTTCTCCGCAGTGACTGTAAGCTTGGCTCTGGAGAGCACACAGCATGACTCGAACCCTTCCAGGCCTCCAGCCCTGGCAGGTTTGCAGCGTATCTCTGAATTCCCCGCATGAACACTCAGTTACAGTAAAGGGACAACAAAAACCAGCCTCAGCCAGAAAGCGTGAGCTCTCAAATTAAAAACATATGAAATAGCCGTGTTTATTCCTCTCAGCCAATAAAAACTGTTCTGAGGAACACGACAGTTCACAAATGAAAGGGGAAGGCATTTTTACTTTTATTTTCATGTTACAAGAATATGCTGTGGATATTAGTCCTCTAGATCTCTATAGGTTTGGGCTGAGGCTTGCGGATGTGGCGCATATTGGTCCCGGGCTCGCTGGGTTTGAAGGGAGCCAGAGCCCCGTACGGCTTGGGTAAAGGTAGGGGGTCTTCACCTGGGATATAAGCATTGGGCCGGGCCTCTGCTGTGGTGTACACTCCATTTGGAAGCTGATTCCTTTCTTCCTCCTCAGCAATCTAAATTTTACAGATATACACACACCGCAGCACTGTGAATACATCTGACTTATGCACAAAAATTAAACATGAAACATACTAGACATCATTATCAGCACTCTCAGCTCTCACTTTTTGTAAATCATACAGTTTTTGAGGTTCTGGCAGGTCTCCGGCAGTCATATAGTCCTTGCTTATCCTACCAAGATGTCTTAAAAATTGAAATAGAATGGCAAGTGGGTACTAAGGTCTGCTTAGAGAACCTACAGACATGCATGATAGCATAGACCCCTGGTTCTCAAACTAGTACTCGGGGACCCCCAGACAGTCCATGCTCTTGCTTGATATCTGTGTGTCAGGAGTTGGGGTCGAGCAAAAATGTGGACCATCTGGGGGTCCCTGTGGACTGATTTGTGAACCACTGTTACAAACAAAGGGTGTTTACACACATTGCACCTTGACTTCTTCTGAAATTTGAATTTTTATGCTATTTATGAATACTTTGAGTATATTTTACAACATTCAGCTTCATGTTCACCAGCGTGTCTTCCTTTTCATGAAGAGCAGGTTTTCCCTGTTAAAAGCACATACTGAAAATTGTTTTGCCAAAATGTGGTTTAAACAGCTGAAAGGTTTGAGAGCTGACATCACAACAAAAAGATAAAATAGGTGGTCTACGGCATTATCTGCAAGAATTTACTGTCACAAATATTTATATGTGATACTGTTTGCTCAAATTAAATCTGGATAGTCTTTAATTTCGTGCACTGAAAACTGACAAAGAAAACATGTACAAAACAACAAATGTACAAAAAACATTTTGAAAAGCTAGCGGTCCATTGTATCAGCTTGTATTCAGGATGTGTACTACATATGTGTGTATGCGTGTGTGTGTGTGTGTGTGTGTGTGTGTGAGGATGGTGAGGCTGACCCGGGCTTTCTCCTCTGCGTCTGCTTCGCGGCGGTGCTGTTCTCGGAGGCAGCGCTGCCACTCCTGCTCTATGCTGTCTGACGGTGGCAGACCCTGCTCTAATCTCCTCTGGCACGAGTCCAGCTGCAGCTCCCTCTCACGAAGCTCCTGCTGCAGACACAGCGCCTGCGCCTGCCGCATGGCTAACTCTGACACCACAGCCATCAGCTTCTTAGTGCAGTCCTTAATGCGGCTCTGAAATTCATTCACCTGGGGAGACACGTACAGCACAGTTCCAGCACATATCACTGCAGAAAAGACAGCACAATACAGACAGAGCAGTAGCTAAGCAATTAATTTACTCTGTAGTGGCATCTCTCTCTCTCTCTCTCTCTCTCTCAACTGCACATGGCTTGAGACGTGTGATGATTCAGGCGTGCCGTTTACACAATGCTAATTGGTAGGGTAATTGTCAGCTACATTAGGCTTGTAGCTCCAGTGCAAAACCAGAGATGCAAACTTCAGACACTAAACACGTTTTGACCGATTAACTGTATTTTAGGTCTGGCGTAATTATAACGTGTGCGTGTCCGTGCAGGGCACACTAAAAATAATCAGCCTGCGTAGGTGGAGCTTTACGTGTTCTACCGTACTCTCTACGATGCTGCCTTTGGGTTTGAATGCACTGTGATTTTTTTTTATTTTGTGAACATGCAAGCACATTCAGATTTATTCACATTCATATCAGTGAAGTGCTAACAGTGAAAGAGGAGTGTGAAGTCCATTAATGTTCACAGTTGATTTGTCATGCAACTATTACCATGGAGGTAAAAGTAATGAACAATATAATTTACTCCAAGTCAACTCAGCACAACAGATCCTTTCAATCATACACTATATGTCCAAAGGTTTGCAGACACCTGCTCATTTATTGCTTCTTCTAAAATCAAGGGTATTAGTAGGGAGTGTCCCCCTTTCCTGCATTAACATCCTCTTCTGAGAAGAGATGCTGAAACATTGCTGTGAGGATTAGATAGCATTCAGCCACAAGGGCATTAGTAAGGTCAGGTACTGATGTTGGATGGTTAGTTCTAGATCTCAAATGCTGCTCCAACCCTTCCCAGAGGTACTGGACAGAGCTCCATCACTCCAAAGAACACAGTTACAGTGCTTGGCGTTGGCACTGGGCATAGTGATCTTAAGTTCATGTGCAGCTGCTCCACAGCGTATCATTCTATTGTCAGTGCTTTTCTACGGAGATCATGATTAAACAACTCTGTCAGAAAAAGCAGCACCTTAAAGTAGATAAATTCATTAATTAAACGAGTATCTAGATACTTTTGGATATTCAGTGTACTTTTAATACAACATACACCCGGTGTTTAGAGATAATATTACTGCTGAAGGGATTAGTGAGGGAATGAGAGAAGTATATGTGTGTGTGTGATATGCTTTGTTAATGTTAGGTTCAGCGGGAGATCGGTCTACAAACAAGACAGATGGTAGGGTTGCCGGCATATCATTTCCCAAAATCTCTCTGTGACATGTTAGTGAGACTAGATTACTGTGAAGATTCTGAGTGTCAGTGTAAGTGAGCCAATGTAGGACTGACTGTATGAACTAAAAAGAGTGGCACACCTGATACAAGCAGGTTAGTTCAGAACATGTGTCTCTGCTTACCTTCTTGGCCAGTTTTAGTGTGTCCTCTTTACCGTTCTCTGCCTTGGCACGGATGTTTTGAGACATTCGTGTCACCTGCTCATAAACCAGCTCTTTTTCCAACAGCTGAGCCTCTCTCTCTGCTAGACGCTCCTCCAGCTACACACAATGAAAAGCACAATGAAATGGCTACACAAATTCCATCGGAGTACAACAGTGAAGTTTAACTGTATCATACCTGTTCTATCTTCTTGACGAGCTCTACAGGAGACGGGTCTTCACCACTCAGCTTACGTGATCGCTTCTCTGTAGCCTGGTCCTCGAGACTCTTCTCCAGGGACAACAGGTGGTCCTTACACTCAGACAGCTAGCACAGACACACACCATGAACTCTAATCAGACATGAAAACTCATGAGCAGTGAAAAAAGTGACAAGTTCAGAAACTAATCCCTGGTGGCACTGATCCTAGGAGGAAATCTCTGACATTTCTGAGACAAAAATACAGGAGTAAATGCTGAGGAATTATTTAGTTCACCGAGTTCAACAATTATGCAAAAATAAAAAAGTTGCGACGCTGTGCAAAATGTAAATAAAAACAAAACGCAATGATGTGCAGATCATTTAAACCCTATGTTTCATTGAAAATAGTACAAAGACAACATATCAAATGTTGAAACTGAGAAATTTTATTGTTTTGTGAAATTATATGCCCATTTTGAATTTGATGCCAACAACACATTCCAAAAAAGTTGGGACGGGGCAACAAAAGGCTGGCCAAGTTGTGTAATGCTAAAAAAAAAAACATACCTGGTGGTTAACTGGCAACAGGTCAGTAACATCACTGGGTATAAAAAGCATCTCAGAGAGGCTGAGTCTTTCAGAAGTAAAGATGGGGAGGAGTTTACCACTCTGTGAAAGACTGCACGATCCAGTAGTGCAACAATTCAAGAATAAAATTTCTCAAAGGAGACCCTGAACTGTTGAGCAGCTGAAATCCTACATCAAACAAGAATGGGAAACATTTGACTTTCAAAACTACAGTAGTTGGTCTCCTCAGTTCCCAAACGCTTAGAGTATTGTGATGAAACACAGTGGTAAACACGCCCCCGTCCCAACTGTTTTGGAATGTGTTGTTAGCATCAAATTCAAAATGGGCAAATATTTTTCAAAAAACAATAAAATTTCTCAGTTTCAACATCTGATATGTTGTATTTGTACTATTTTCAATAACATATAGGGTTTAAATGAATTGCATATCATTGCATTTTGTGTTTATATACATTTTGCACAATGTCCCAACTTTTTTTGGAAATGTTGTACAAACAGTTGTACATCGTCCAAAAAAATACTGTTTTCGAGGTATTTTGACTTATTTGTTAAAAATCTGTTGTGTACCAGACCAAAAGGTCAAGTATGAAATTTGGCACATATCTTCTTTTGAGACCCACTGGACCCCAGTGATCGCTATTTGCAATGTAATCTGTAGATGAGCACTAAACTCTCACGTTAGATACTGAATAAACTGGGTTGAGATAGTGTTCATTCAGAATCCTGAATTCTGACATACTGTATGGTAACCAGCTTCAGCAAAAGACAAATGAATTGAAATAGACACTGATCACTGGTTGGATTTGGTGAATAAAGAACAAGGGTCAGACATAACAAGACAACTTATAGAGCACAGCCTCTTGTGTGCACCTCCCTTTTATTAGTAGGTGAAAAGAGAGACCAATCATTAAACACTCCTAGGTATTTGCTATGAAAGTCTTGTAACAGACACTGCTCCACTATATTCACACAACTAACTAGAGACCGTATTCATAGAATGTAAATATACAGTACTGTGGAAAAGGCAGAGACCACCTTCCATTTATTTAACTTCCAGTCAAAATGGTCATAAAGTACAAATAATTAATTTTTGAGCATCCGGAAAAAAGCGGAAAACATATATTTAACACTAAATTCACACACAAGACAACCAAATCTAATCTAATTTTTTTTTTAGTATGTTGTGTGTCCACTATTTGTCTTTATTATAGCTTCCATTCTTTTAAGGAGACTTGCTTTCAGTCTTCAAATCTGCAGGGATATGTTTCCACATCTCTTAAGTTCAGTCTTAGAAGTTGGTTGCATTTTCTGCTTCTTACAATCCAAATAATCCCAAACACATTCGGTGATGCTGCGGTCTGGACTCTGGGGTGGTCAGTCCATTGTTCTGAAAGCACCAGCAGCTTCTTTGTTTGATCTGCAAATGTTCCTCTTTTTGTCTCTTTTTTCTCTGTAGTGGCTTCTTGACAGCTACACATCCTTTCAGACTCATAGTGTTGAGCTGTTCTTCTCACAGTGGAAGGACGGACAGAAACACCTGTGGATTTTTTCAGATCTGAAGTAAGACTGGAGCTTGACTGTCTCTCCAAGATCAAAGCTTCAAGCCCGGTTTATCTGGAGGGGACAGTTTTAGTGGCGTACCAAGTCTTGGACACATTTTCAATGAAGATTTTTTTAATTAAAGTCTGACTCTAGGAAACTTGCTGTAGAAGAAGACACCCTTGAGATTGTTGGCTCTGCTCTGAATGAGCAGTGATACTGATTTATAGCTGATCAAAGCTGTGTCACTTAACTAGATACAGACTAGCTGAAGACACATGACATGCGCACGCACTGCTGCTCCAACTATGTCACAACACAGAAAACATCAGGCGCCAAACAAGTATGTGTGTGTGTGTCAGGGAGATCTTGCAGAAACCAACACTGGAAACTTTTTTTCTGGGAAAATAACATATTTATGCATAAATTAAGTGTCCTGAGACAGATTTCCCTCATGCGTCTCTTACATGAAACACAAACAGAATGGCAGTGAGTGAGCTGGACTCAAAGGAAACTGTTTTTAAAAGGAATGCTGGCACTATTCAGCTCTTACAGAGAGAGATATTCGGAAAACGCTACAGCCTTTTTGAACAGAAAGTTCTCTAACAGCTCTATATGGCAGAGAAATATGATCTCTGATGTAATAACTTCCAATGGGAAAAAAACACATGCACATACACTGCTGCTCCATCTATGTCACAACACAGAAAACATATGGCACCAACAAGTACGCGTGTGTGTCAGAGAGATTTTGCATCTTTTTGCCTGGCATTACTGCACTCAAAAGCACGAATAAATCTGCACCAATCTTGCACGGAAGGTTTTGTTTTGCACTTTAAAACCCCTATACAGAAGAAACCGATGCTACTACAAAAACGGCCTACTGCTGCGCTCCAGCTCCAAAGGGCGTGACGAGAAAAACACTGAGAACTGGCTCACTCATGCAACTCTGACCTCACCATAACATCGAGAACATTCAACAAACAATTCAGAAAAGAATTAGAGCAGAAAACTCTAAGCAATAAGTGATACACGTCTACTAAACTTTTCAGTGCATTTAAAACCCCCAAACGGACCTGAGGTTGGACAATTCTAGCAAAAAAAAAGAGCTGTGTGTGTCAGGTGGGGATTCTTTAAACGTGTGTTGCGCAGTCAGAAATTCCACCTCTGCAGCATCTTCACAAAGTAGTGACTCTGCAGGCTGCAAATCAAGGCAGACTGCAGACCTCCCTAATGTCTCTCAAACCTTTATTAAAACAGGAATACATGTTGAAGTCTTCAGTGAGCCGACGCCCAGAAAGACATCAACAACATAAATAAACCTCAGAGTGCAAATGTCGGTAACAGGGAAAGATCAGTTCACTCTCAATGGATGGAAAATGTGAAGAGGCTGCATTGATTTTGTGACCACATACAAAATTGAGTACACTTCAATTCTGGACATCTGTCCTACCGGAACCTTTAGCAGTCACTGTAAAAGACTCGATAGTTTCCATCCAGAAGGTTTGTCAGTGTAGGCTATGGAAAGGCAAATTTAATGGAGGTCAGCAAAACTTTTTTTTTGTTAAACTTTAGTGGAAAAATTGTTTGATGATACCTGAAAAGTTGCAAAAACCTACATCGGATACTATATATATATATATAAACAAACACACTATATAATGATTACAATGGGAAAAAACAATGGGATAAGTTTCCTTATCAGTAGGTTAAGGGGAAGTCAGGGAAGCCAATGTTGCGACATACATGAAATTAAAGGTGGAAGCATGTCAAACAACTTTTTTTTTTAAAGTTAAACTAAAACCTGTGCTTTTTTTGTAGGCAATATGCATCTGTGTAAAGCATTTTTCAGTAAAAGTCAGTTTGATGGAAACAAGCTGCAGGGCAGCAAAAAACACTTTTTTGCAAATTTTCATTTTATTGCTTGCAATTTGCACAAAGGTAGCTTTGTTGGAGCTGCAGTCCCTTATCCCTCTTCCACCTAACTTTACTGCTGGCATTTTACATTCTGGTAGGTAGCGTTCTCCTGGTGTCCACCAAACCCAGATTCCCTCAAACATCAGACTACCAGATAGTGAAGTGTGATTCGGCACTTCAGAGAACACATTTAAACTGTTCCAGAGTCCAGTAGTGGCGTGCTTTACACTAGTCCAGTCAACGCTTGGGATTGGACAAAGTAATCTTAAGCTTGTGCAAAGCTGCTCGACCATGGAAACCCGTGTCATGAAGCTCCCGATGCAGTCAGTTTGGAGCTCTAGCACCCACAGCTCCACTCTGTGAGTTTGCGTGGTCCACGGCTTCATGGCTGAGCTGTCGCTTCTCCTGGACGCTTCCATTTCACAACACTAGCACTTACAGCTGAACAGGGCAGATCTAGCAGGGCAAAAATATCACAAACTTGTAGCAAAGGAGGCATCTTATGACAGTGCCGCGTTTAAAGTCAAAGAGCTCTTCAGTATGACCCATTCTACTGTCAGTGTTTGTCCATGGAGATTGCACGGCTTTGTGCTTAATGTTATACACCTGTAAGCAAGGGAGGCTGAAACATCTGAACATAGTAATCAGGAGGGAGTCCACATACTTTGGCCATATAGTGTAGATCTGGCTCTGTGTGCATTGCAAAGCCATTAGAAATGGCATGTCACTGCTAACAGTAAAAGCATTACCAGGCCTCTGGCCTTTCCCTAATAGCATCAGCACTCGGCTTAGAGTAAGCAGTAACTTGATCATGTCTTTTAGGTGTTTTGTTTTAGACAGTTTCATACAGGAGATGTTGATTTTAAGCAAGCCTGATGTTTAAACATGGCACAGTATAAAACTAGGAGGGCAGTTCATTTATTACACTTTTCACTCTGTGCATTCTTTCTGCAGCAGTTTGACTATAAATGGTAAGCTCTGCTTTATCAATAGAGACACAAGCCACCCTCAGCAGGAATCAAATGTTTGGAATATTTTTATACAATACATTTACACTGGACTTTATATTTACATTATTTTACATTCTTTACATTGTTTGCATTATAGACACTGATAAGAGGACGAATGTTTACGTGAATGAAAGGCGGAATTGCAACTCCACCAGCACAGAATAGGTATGCATGCCAGCTTACACTGAAAGATAAGCCAAAACAGCAAAACTATGAAGGTTCTTGTCTTTGGTAGTACTTATTGTAACAGGATAGGATTACAAATTTAAGTGTACAAGTCCACAAATGCAAATAGTTACACTTTGAGAGAGGATTTATAGTATGCAAAAGTTTGGAGCCTGGTCAAATTACGTTTTGCTGATTTCCAAGAGTAAAAACAAGTTATACATCCTCTAACACACTTCGTCAGTGATGCACAATTACCGTTTATTTGCTGAATTTAACATTTTAGAAACAAAATTGAAATGTGGCTTGTGCAAACGTTATGCTGCATTTTATATTTTGTTTTATTATTTCAATATGTTGAATTTAGCAAATAAATAGAAGTTATGTACTGAACATTGTAGAAAAATGCCATATTTAACTCTGGTCCTCGTAGAGAATGTGTTATTTTCACTCAGAAAATCAAAAAAGCATGTCATTTGCATACGACCGTATGTTTAAGAGGAAAAACAGTACCTGTATCTGCAGTAAGGTGCTCTCCTCCTCCAGTGCTCTCTTGCAGGGCACCTGTTTCTTGAACACGTCGATTTGCCTCATCTCCTCAGTAATGAGCATCTTGAGGGAGCGGATCTCCTCCTCCAGTGCCTGGATCTCCAGAGTTCCTTCACGGATCAGGCTCTCCTGCACGTTCACCTTCTCATAGAAGATACACATCTCCTCCTCTCTCTCCAATAGCTGCACGCCCCTGTCAGACACACATACACATATATGCAAATGGACAAAAATGTCTGCATTGCAAACCCACTCCCAAAATATATCAGGATCACTTGTGAATTAAAGTGATCGGAAGCATCGATATCTGCCGATTCCTATTCTGTAAAACTACTATTGTCTGTAAAAAAGGACAAAAATTCATACGAAATTCAGAAAGTTTTACCTATGCAAAGTTGATCAAGTCCATTCTATAAATAATAGCAAGCCACAAAGTATCACACACCACATAAGCAAGTCTGGCTTATCGATTAGGCACGTGTTTGATGAATTCGCCATACAGTTTACACAATGCTAATTGCTCGGGTATTAACTTCCGTTGCTCTCTAGTTACATTAGCCTTGTGTCTCCAAAATACAATTAAAGAAGCTAATTTTAGACACCAAACTGAATACAAATGGGGTAAGAGGAAATCATGATTTTTACATTTACACGTGGCATTCTCTTATCTAGAGTGACTTACAATTCAATCATGTCACAGATGTAGGCGAATGTAGTGTTAGAAGTATTGTTCAAAGACCCTTATTGGTATAGTGTGATGTGATTACTTGGGCAGGAAATTGAAACCCAGAGTGCAGGATGGCACAATGATACACCGATTGTTTGTTCACTGAATTATCGCTTAAAGGGTGAATATCTATAGACTCACCTTTCATTTCGACTCTTGACAGACGCCTCATGGCTCTTGCGCATGTGCAGCAGCTCTTGCTCCTGGCTGTTGATCATGTGGGTGAGCTTGCTGATGTTCAGCCTTTGCTCTTCTCTCTTGCTCCGCATCTCCTGGAGCACCCAGGCCAGCTTGGAGATGTCGTTCTTGAGGCCGTCCCTGATAGTGTGGCTGTGGACGTGCTTCAGACGAGACTTCTGCAGCAGCCTATGAAGATTGTATTACAGCTCTTAATAACACTGGGCTAGCAAGCACCATTTCCAACTGCCCTTTGATCTGCTTTAGCAGACACTTTTTTAACAAAAAAACAGACGAAACATAATACTACAAAGGATGCAAACTGCAATCGAATGCGTGACACCATTATGTACTTTAAACTACCGCCACAGAGACAATAATGATAAAATATAAGACAATATTTTATCATTATTGTTATAAACAATATGTTTTTTTGAGTTTAGTGTGGATACGGTCAGTACTTAAGCAACACTGACCATTTGCATGTTTACTTGAAAATACAGCATAATTAGTCTTGTTTGATTGGATTTAGAGCAGTGCAGCATGTAAAAGTTGAATAAAAATGATTGTACCCCAGTTTTTAGATGCAGCAGTCCTAGTGAATTGTCTGGGTGCCATAATATTGTGATATGTATCTCTTTAAGTATCATGATATCATTATATATTTTTTCCATATTGCCCTCCCCTACCTCAAGTCTAGAAAGAAATGAATGAAAGTGAATGAGAGAAAGAGGGGGCACCTGTCTTTATAGATTGCATTGGTGCGCAGAATCTCAATCTCATTCTCCAGGATTTTGAACGTCTCCCTCATCTCAGTCGTTTGCTTGGTGGCAAACTGGATCAGGTTCACACACTTGTTCCGCTCACCCTTGATGATGTCGTACAGCTTACCGAACACACTCAGTCTGGTCACAGTAGGGGCACATTAAACAGTCACCATAAACACGAACAGGTCATTTGCCAGATTAATTAAAAGCAGTCTACACATGTAATTATTAACAATGGCTGCATATTTTAGGATGAATACTGGCCAGCACAAAAACATACCCTACAACAACAATGCAGTGGATGAAGTAAAAAATAGGCCTATTCTATGATGCTCTTTTTCAGCCTTATCTTTTGGCATGCACAACAAATGTCATCCATGAATAGTCCTCGCTACTTCATTTGCCTTTTCACTTTCTTCTTTTGGCAGTCCCTTGAGAGCAGTTTACCTCGACTGAGTCTCCTGGTGCTGTTTCTTGTGTTCCTGAATCTGCAGCTGTTTGCCCCGGATGTCCTGTTTGATGCGGTTGCATCTCACCTGCAAAGAGCCGGTCTTGGTTAGCACATTAGTTAATGTCACACTGATAAGAAGTTCCAGAAAGACAAGAATGCAGTAACATATGCATAGGTGGTGTCTTAGAAGGACATATAGATAGATAGATACCGTCTTTGCAGTCAATAAAATGTCATTTGTGCCTGTTTTGAAGGTTTGCATTTCTGTTCTTCAATAACATTGATATCACTGTTGTCAGAAGAAAACCTCATATCTCCAAAATGGCAACTTTACAGAAGAAGGAAAAAACCTACTTTACTTTTAATGTAAGCCAATGGAACCAGAGTTTTTTCCAAGTAATTTTGGGCCATTTCTTTTAGTCCATTCATCATGAAATTTACACTCAATGTAAAGGGCAACAGGCATTTTCAAATTATGTCAAAATCTGAAAAATGGAGATACGGGGTTTTCTTCCGACAGCAGCGATATGTTGGTGGAAATGATTACAGCAACAGAAGCAAACTGTTTTTTCATCTCGGTAAGTGAGGATAAAATAAAAGTGTTTCTATGGTGTTTAAATGTTCTATTTTTTATTGTGGAAGTTGTTCACTAGCAGCTCAACACAGAGTCACAACATTTCATACACAGACAGCCAACAGGACCCAAGTCAATCTGGTAACAGGGAACAAAACATTTTAAACCTGCAAGAGCTTTCTGACCGTTTTGAATTGTCCATGGAAATTGCAAGTGTAAACGTTCATATCGCTGATGTCGCAACAAAAC
>JAILXH010159171.1:8667-19640 GCA_023558415.1 Piaractus mesopotamicus
ATAATTTTTTTTTTTGTAAATGAGAGGTTCAAGTGTTTACAGTTCAAAGAACATCAATGTAATGTAAAGGTTCTATAACAATGAAAGTTTTTTCCTAGAACTGTATGTCCACGCTAATAGCCATTAGGAACCAACATATGTAAGACTATAGTATATGAACCATATATGGTTCAGTTGTAGTCTGTAACATTGCAATCCTAATTCTTTATATTGGGTTTAATATCATTCTGTTCTGTTGGTTAAGCACATGGACTGCTTGACTGTTATTCACGCCTTTTACGGTTTAGCTTTAGCTTTTTATTTTAGACCAAAAAAATCACAAAAAATGAGAAATCACTAACAAACATGCTAAAAGATGTTGAATGCACATTGAATGCACAAGTTCTTTTGTAGTTCAACAGGGGACCCTATAGAGTTTGACCTGATACTTTTTTTTTTACTTCATCTCCAGTTGTGTTTTTGTAACTACTTTCGCTATACATGAGTGAATATTTCACCCTGCTTTAACTGGAGTATGGCTTTTGCGTCTCATGTGGGTCATGGGTCTACCCACCACTTTCACAGTCCTGTGCCAAAATTCAATTCGTTCTATAAACATGCATGTATAGTTACTGTCATATCACATATTGGGGGCTAGGGATAGTGATGGGGTGAATGCCATGCACATATGTTTGTGTATGCATATATATGATGCCCAATTTTATTTATTGTTTTGTTGTCCTGTTCAGTATTTATTTATATTTATTCTCTGGTGTAGTCATTGCATATTCTGCACTCATTTCACACGTTTGTGTATCCGCACTCTATGTAGTCCTGTGATGTACTTCTGTTGTGTGTTGCACCATGTGGCCTGAAGAACAACATTTCGCTACAGTTTATACAAGCTATACTGAGGGATGACTATAAAGACCACTTGACTTTTCTTGACCTGAACTCTTTCAAACACGCCAACACCCCAACTTCTTTAGCAGAAGTTTAAAGAATAAGAAAAATAACTAATTCTAAATAAATAGCTATAGATCTCATAGAGAACACTAAAATACTTTTAGTGTGCATGAAACAAACCAAACAAGGAGCCTTCTAAACAGGATAAATGTTTAATAAAAGGCACTCAGAATATCATGAATAAAATATAGTGCTGATATGATCAAATTTATACAGCCATTGCATACATTCATGAGATGCTAAATGCTATTATGACTTCAAAGCCCTAAACTATTTATTACATTGTGTCATTTCTGTCATTGGACTCAAAGACATCCTTTCAAGACTTGCCAATTAAGGAATGATTTTTTAAATAAATTTGTAAATATTGACATATTCTGACTAACACATGCACAAGTGTTTTGTCATGTAAAATTGTCAATGGAAATACATTCAGAAACGTTTTTCTCTAATCAGCTTGGAAACATTACAAACCCATGGTTTCTCATGCATTTTTTGATATTCTTGATGGTCTTTGTAAATTTATTCTTGCAATTTTTAAAGTTATATTCTGTATTTGTTGAATGTATTATTATCTGCTGGTATAAATTACTCAGTCATTGGTGGAAAACTCAAATTCTCGCTTCCCTTGAAAGTGCTTCGTTGTATTGCCTTAAATAGCATCTATAGATATAAATTTTTGCATATCATTTAAAAGGTACTATTTACAAAAAAATGTGCAAGTCTGAGATATGATATGTGAATAATCAAAAAGGACAGTAATCACAAAAAAAGGAGTTTCCATCGCATAGTCAGAAAGTTGTTTAAAGGGAGTCGTATGTGATCGAATAACTTTCACTAAACAGTGTGCCAGGTCTGACCACAAATAATAATAAATGATGAAAAAAGAAGAAAAAAAAAAAAGGAAAAAAGAAGAGGCAAACTGCCACCATGCATGGGAAGTGGGAAAATCGTAACGAAGACGATGGGTCTGTAAGTGTTACTGTGTTTCTATACTGTATGTTTCAGATCAAGTATACCATGAAAAGGGCTCTGTGTTGCAAACATTTGGAAGCAATTGCTTAGATGATATAAAAATGCAGTTCTTTTTTTCTCTGTAATATTTACATTTTTCAAACTGCCTTGGTTGTTCTTATTACGGTATGTCAGACCATGCGCAGTGCCTCCATGCTGTCGGTCATAAATAAGAATGTTTACTCAGATCAGCTAAAGTCTACTGATGCAAGGCAGTTAATAGATGCTACTCCTCTCTTCCATTTAAAAGCTGCCTAAAGAAACGTTTCTAAGAGTATCTACAAATTGGAGTCTTAGAGGTAATTCTGTAAGCTTATCACTAATGGAGATCACCTCATGCAAGCTGTGCGCTATTCAGCCGTGACTATCTTCTGTGTGCATATTGGGAGTCCAGAGAACTATCAGCTAATATCTGTGTAGTGTATCACTAGAGATCTATCATAAATATCAAAACTACATTCGCTAAAGCTACATATAATTGAGTCTTTAGTGCTAGTTACTGTATTTTTAAGTGGACAACTCAAACCAGCAGTAAGTGAAGAGAGGCTATGGTGCTTTGTCCAGCTTAGGAAATACCTACATTAAATAGTTATCATGCACAATTCATGAATTCACACTAGGCACTGAAGATTACAGTCATATGCCAAAGTTTGAATGTCAAATTATACGATTTGTGTGAAAATATGTCGACACATCCTCTACAGGGAACTCAAATATGACAATTTTCTTTCTATGAAGTGCATTATTTATATTTATTTGTGTTTAACATATTAGAAAAAGATAAAATGTGTCATAACTTTTGCACAGGCCATGTCTTCTGTTTTCCCAATATGTTAAAATCAGCAAATAAACCATAATTGTGCATCAAAATGTGCAGAAGTTCTCTGTAGAGGATGTGTTATTATTTTCACATCATTTGAGCAGGGGTGCCCAAAATTGCATACAACTGAATATGAATTCTTCACTGTAAAGTACATTTTGGAACATTCTAGGCTACAGGCTGCTCTCCACATTTAAGTAAATGTTGATACGAATAGCAACACCTGTGTAAATGTGGGACAACCAGCAGATGCTGCCGTGACATAGTGGGTCATGTAAATATAGCACACTAGCATTGGATACAGTATGAAGTAACAGGCCTGATTCACTGTGATGATAACTAGCAGGGCAGACAATTTAGAGGGGGCGTTTAGTGACATTGAAAGATGGACGATAGCTTGATGTAAGCTCTTTCGTCTCACAAGCAGCAATGTCAAAGGTGATGTCAGCATGAAACTCTGAAGAAACGACACGTTCAGCAAAGTGCAGTGGTGAGAGGAGGCTCAGAGTGCAGAATCATGACTCCTTAATGTTCATTTGAGGGGTTCTGCAAAACAAGCACCTAATTTCTAATCAGTTAAAAGCTTCAGTCAATTGCAGTCCGGTTTCTCACAAAACGTTGCGTAAGTAACTTCTGAATGTTTTTGTTTTGGTTCAGTTCTTATTAGTCTCTTTTGCTGTTAAGCTGCATAGAAAGCATTAAAGGAAACTCCATGTCTTTGACCCTTTATGTGGCAGATCTACCTAAGAGGTTTTGAGGTGCAGCATCATTATGTTTCTGAGGTGTTTCCAGCACCCTTTGGCCAGATCTGCATCATTTCTGAGGTTCTGTCATTGTATGCATAGCATTAAATACATCAATGGAAATCTAAATTATGCATTTGTCAATCCAAAACTAAGTGCATTGTTGCTCAGTCTTATTATTGCTACTCATGCTAATTTTAGCAGCACTACATTTCTCAAGGAATGCCATTTTTTTCCATCTGCCAATTCCCATTGCTCTTGTCCAGAGAGTAGGTGCTCTCATATTTCTCATCAGAATTTTTCTGGTTTGCGGCCGCCTCTGCAGCTGCATCCATAACATGCTTCTCTGCCTGCTCTGTTTCACGGTGGTAGAAATAATTGAAGTTGGAAACAATAACAGGAACAGGAAGAGCAATGGTCAGCACTCCAGCGATGGCACATAGGATGCCCACCATCTTACCCCCCAAGGTGACTGGACACATGTCACCATAGCCAACTGTCGTCATGGTGACCACAGCCCACCAGAAACCCTCTGGGATGCTCACAAATTGCGTTTCAGGTTCGTCAACCTCGGCAAAGTAAATGGCACTGGAGAAGAGGATGACTCCAATGAAAAGGAAGAAGATGAGCAAGCCGAGCTCTCTCATGCTGGCTTTCAGGGTCTGGCCCAGAATCTGAAGTCCTTTGGAGTGTCGAGAGAGCTTAAAGATCCTGAAGACCCTCACCAGTCTGATGACACGAAGCGTGGCAAGGGACATGTTCTGGTTAGCTGCTGCATCATCTCCCTGAGTGGCCATCAGCTCAGTGATCACAGTGATGAAGTAGGGCATGATGGAGACAATGTCAATCATGTTCATAATGTTGCTGAAAAATTCACTTTTGCTGGGGCAAACAATGAAGCGCACTCCTGCTTCAAAGCAGAACCAGATTATACAGATCGTTTCTACTACGAAGAAGGGGTCTGTGAAGACTGATTCCCGGGTTTTGGGCAGAGGGCTTGGGGACAAGAGTGTGCCGTTAGCATCACGGGTCAAGTTAACAATTTCATGGGTGAATTCGTGATCGTCGCGGAACTCTGGGAGAGTCTCCAGGCAGAAGATGCAAATGGAGATAGTGATAACAAGAACAGACACTAATGCCACAGATCTGGCAGCACTAGAGCTTTCTGGGTACTCAAACAGAAGCCAGAACTGACGGTGAATCTCACTTGTCGGTAGCTGAGGCTCAGGTTCTCTGATGAAACCTTCGTCCACCCTGAACTGCTCCATCACCTCGTGGCCCAGCCTGTAGAACACGATCTCATCCACGAAAACATCCAACGGCACATTTGCTGGTCTGCGGATCTTGCCCCCAGACTGGTAGAAGTACAGGATTCCATCAAAACTGGGACGGTTGCGGTCAAAGAAATACTCATTTTTCATTGGGTCGAAATAGTCTATCCGCCTCTTAGGGTCTCCGAGCAGGGTGTCAGGGAACTGGTTAAGGGTTTTGAGTGTCGTCTCATACATCATTCCTGAGACATTGATGACTACCCTCTGGTCACCCTCCTCAAGTTTCTGCTTTTCCCCAAACAAGTCCTCACAACAGTCTTTAGCCACCTTGCCCAAGAGAGCCTCACCAGGACTACCTTCACTGTTCATAAGTATCTTCCAGTTAGAGACAAGACTGTTGCAGCTTGATGTCCCTTTCTTTGTGAGTGTCGTGGGAGAGGTGGGCATGTTCCCATGCTGTCTGTGCCTCTGTGGTGAATGTGTCGGTGAATTCATGCCAGGTGTCATCTGGTTTGCTTCCGGTGCCTCTGAAGTGGGTGAAGTGGGATATCCTGAATCACTAGGGTCTCCCAGGTTAATTCCAATGTCATCCAGGTTCTCAAAGTTGACCAGTGGAACCTCCATGACCTCCCTCCCCTCCACGGGGTACAACTGAGCTGCCTAAGCCAGGATGAATGACCAAGTGGTAGCCACGAGCACAGACCAGCCTGCTCACTGTACAGTTCAGATCGCAGCAGGCTCGGGGAGGGATCCAGGCTTGTTCTGGCTTGTTCTGCAGCAGGGAGACGAATCCCAAGACACCGTCACCTGATCTGCAGACAGAGACAAAGGGAACAGAACAGCTGTGTCACTGCCCAGCTGGTATAGGTGGACATACAAGTTGTGCTCAACTAGAGCATTCAACTAAATTGATCCAAACCCCTCTGCAAAGCCATGAATATTGAGGAACAAACATGAGAATGTGTCTACTGACTAATTTACATGAATAAAGTAATTCTTTCCAGCTGTTATGAATTATTATTGATTATGGCATTGTTGTATTCCTGTTAGACAAGCTCATTCTGTTTGCGCTCTCCTTGAAAACTCCTTGAATGTACCTTAACAATCATCAATAATGCATTCAAAATAAACTGCACGGGTATTTCTTTCTTCTGTGTCCACTGACGAAGCATGCCTGCAAACTAAAAATTCAACTGTGTATTTTTATCCTAATTGTCATACACAGCTCAGTGCAAGCGCCTGACACAAGTATACCAACAAAGCATACTGTTGCTGTCTGAAGACCCCAAGTATTTCTATTTTTTATTTTCAACACTATTAATAAAGCACAGCAGCTTCCCTTCATTTTTTGTGAAAAAATCATGAGGAATGGAGCAACTGCTCCAAAAATGCTTGGAATAAAATCTCTTTACACAAACTTGCATTAAAAGTAAAGAACGTGCTTGTTTTCTCTTGCAAAGTTGACATTTTGGAGATTCTTGACGGCAACAATATGTGGCTGATGGGAGTCATCATGCAGCAGAAAGGACTCTTGATAAATATAGACCAAGGCACAGATTAAATCTTGAGTAAGTACAGTCACATCTAGGACACATACACACAATCATCCACATATTCTCATTATTCACTATTTCACTACATATTAAAACCACCATACATAGTATTACCAGCTCTTTGGACTTTGATTCGGGATAAAGAATGAAAGAGAGGTCTGGTCACTTCTCTAATGCTGTCCTATTTGGGGTCTACCTCCAGCCAAAGTTAAATGTGAGAGTGCAGACCAGAGGTCTGGTTCAGGTCCCTTATCTTCAGCCATCTATTTTCCAGAGAATTTAGTGCAGACAGGTAACCATAGCCTAAACAGTGGATTTAAACAGCTAGCCCGCTTAGCACTTGACACCGCAAAACCAGCAGCAACTAAAGAGAAAAGCCACTGGCTCCATGACAACTTGTGAAGAGACACTGCACAGCAATGCACCTGACACCTCTCACCTTCGCTCTGCCTGATATTCCACTGACCCTATTAGTATACAGCAAGGCCTGTCCTTTCCACTGTTGTAGTCAGATCGGTGAGTTACACTGACGCTGTGCTTTCACATGGCCATGTGTTTTTAAGCGTTGGCAAAATTTACTTTAGTTTATTTGTTGTTAGCAAAAATGCGTGTCCATTCACTGTAGTATAAAATTTCACAGAATGTCCTGAGTTTGCTATTTTAGACAAAACACAACAGACTGAAACTGTGTGTTACAATGGCATAAACAAATTGCACTGTTTCCCTGGCCTCTGGAAAATCAATTTATTGACTATTTACATTGCCGTTTGTTTAAACGTCTTCATTCTCAAGGTATAGTAGTTGTTAATGATCTTGTAATGGTGTTAGGAATAATGAGGAAATGTATAATAATGTTTAAATGTTTGATAGTCCTCAATAGTCTCATTTTAACTCTCACATAAAGGCCAGTATAAGATGACAGACATTGTAGGAGACAAACAAGCTTGTGCTTCCAGTCTTCTTAACCATTGTAACTTATTTGCCTGTGAATGCCTAAACAGACTTTAGAAGTTATTTTGGCAAAAATGGTTAGAAATGATCTTATAATGTCTGTAATCAATTTGTAATAATATTTTCACAATATATTTGAACTTAGAAGTATTGTGTCTTTCTGGAGTAAGGAGCACTTAAAGAGATTTTGTTTATATGAGAAAGCATACATTGTTAATAGTTTCATCATTTTGACAATTATTATTTTTCCGTCTCCATTCTTGCACACTTAGAGTGTGTTAACCCCTTAAATGACTTAAAGTTTTATTACACATTATAAACTAAGACTAGCTCAATCAGTTTGCACTGACGTTCCTGTACTTACTCGATAATAAGCCTTGGTATGTAACAAGCCTGGGGTTTTAAGGGGTTAAATTGAGCACAAGTTTGTCATCTTAAAAACAAGATTTATTCATTAAAAATCTGATTACCCAGAATTACGTCAATACAAGAAATCCAAAGCACATAATGTAATAAACCTAATGTGTTGAGTTACTCATTGTATACAGAGAGTCATGTGGAAAACTTTAGGCAACTCTGGTCAAAAACATATTTTGTTGACTTTCTAAGTGAAAATAACTCTACAGATAACAGATAACACACTTCTGCACATTTTAATGCACAGTCACTGTTTATTTGGTGTATTTAACACTTTGAGAAAATTAACATTTGAAATGTGCCCTGTGCATGTTTACATTTTGTTTTTATTTTTTTCCCCCAATGTGTTAAATAATAATAAAATAATGCACGAAAATTTGTATTCCTGGTAGAGGATATGTTTATTTATTTTCACTTATAAAACCTACAAAACATGGGATCCTAAATGTTCTGGAGTTCAAAACTGATGCCATCAGTTGGACACTGAGCTCTCACCAGATTTTCAGAAAAGGCAGTCCCGCTTTATTTGTATAGCCACTGAAAGACTATCTACAGATGGCCAAAGTATTAACAAACTGCCTGGTGAACCAACGGACCAGGTTAGGGTTTGGATTTGGTTTTGGGTTCGTGTTAGGTTCAAGGCTAGGTTAATTTAATAGATATTTATTAAAATGCACGTTAAAGGCAATGTAAGCATCTACAAAACATCTAAAAAAATAAAGTGTTACCAGATATGTGAAACTACTGATCAAATTATCTATGGTTTTCACATGTTATGATAATATCATATATAATAATATTAGCCCTATATACTGACATTGCAATAACTACACTAACAAATTCAACATTGTAGGGCAAAGTTTCTAACATATGCTGTTGCAGAGTAGACCTGCAAAACTGTGCATTTTAACAGTGGGTGGCTTATCCGACTTCATCTCTTCTTTATCAAGTTTGGAGAAAACTTCAGAGCTCACTGTCTCGATTATGTGAGTGCAGTCTATACTAAGACAAAAGTCATATGTAAAGTGTGGTTTGTAGAAATCTACTGATCATGGGTTCAGCAGGTTTTACATAGGAGGACGAGAAAGGTGACAGTAATATCTATCTTTATCCTGCAGCTCTTGGTCTGGGAAACTGCTGAAGACGTGAAAAGCGCATGGAGAGATGATATCTGTACCCCTTTGTGGAGAGTCTGTGTGTGCATATCAGAGAGCATCGATCATAAAAGGGTGGGAAAGCTTCCCTGGATACAGCACAAGGATGAAGCCATTGTTTTTCTACTGGCCACATCTGGTATTATTTGCTGACTACACATTCGCTGCTGTACCGTAGAGGACGGTAAGTACTTTGCATGCTGTTACATCGTTTGTCAAAAATTCCTTTTCATCAGGGAGATTCATACAACTTTATGATTTGTGCAAAAGGTCTTTTGGTATAAAAGAAGGAAACATGGAAATTAGACGAGCATAAAAAAGCATTGCTGATTCTGATTTCTGTCTGCCTTTTGACTTTCCAGTTTTTCATGGGATTATTAAAGATAAATTTTAATTTGATCACAAAAAGTACAGTTTAAGCTTAATTGTGATTCTACTGAGACTTCATAGATTCGTAGACTTTCTACCACATAGATGAAATAAGACTTTGCAAACTAGATGAAAGAGTAACACTTTTCATGACCCTCCTATATAACATTGACATGTACTTTCAAACTCTATGGCTTCTGCCATGGCAATTATTGGTAATGATAGCACTGTTGTAATATTGAGCAAAATCTGTCACAACAACTCATGACCGCATATAATATCTGTCATAAGACCATGTTTATGACATGATTAAGTCAATGCTATTTAGCAGGGTTCAAGTAAAGTGTTACAGAGGAAAGTTACCCTTCAGTGCAAAACACTGTCCATTCTCTGGGAGCACTAAACATTGAAATAGGATGCATCATAGATTACTTTATGAAAAAACTTATATAAATTTTCTGACTTTTCAATGATATCAGTCTCAGAAAATTGAGCTCTGAGCATGATGAGAATGGGCAAATATACTATTATATAACTACAACAGACATTAGTTTCTCAAAATAAGCTTCCCATGAATCTACTTACCGCATATGCAAACTACTTTAACCCTTTAAACTTCATACTTCATAGACAGCCACACCCTAAGGCTTATTATTAAGAAACTATATATAAAACAATGAGTTATTATTGAGTTTTAAGACTGAGGAATGGAAGTCTGGACTGGTCAGTAGGTCTGTAAATCCATCAACAATTAAAAAGCAGCTAATGATATCAATCAGTATATCAAGCCAACCATTTAATCTCCGAAGTCTTTTAATCTCCAAAAAGCCATTACAACCACATTCCACCATGTTTTCACTGTCCAAAAAAAAAAATCTCCAAAATGGTAACTTTATAGGAAAGAAGCATGTTCTTTACTTTTAATGTTTTCCGAATATTTTTGGAGCATTTCTGTTGATCAATTCATCATAAAATTTTGACACAATGTAAACCGATGTAGAAAAATAAAAGTGTTTTTTTGGACAGCAACGATATACAAGCAAGCACACTCACACATACTCTGCCAGGGTGGAGTCTGGAGGATACTCACCGGGGCGTCCCCTCGTCTGAGCGCTTCTGTATGAGCTCGTAGCTCCAGGTGGCCTGAGTCTCTCTCTCTCTCTCCTTTTCTCTCCCTCAGCCTGCCTTACAATCAGATCCCTGCAGCTCTGGGATCGGTTAAAGCTCTCCCTCAGTAATCTTATGCCTCCTGAGTAACCTGAGAGCCATGGCTTCCATCAGTCAGATACACACCCACACTCACACCCATCCACACACACACACACATGCTTACCTGCATCATACTCAGTTTGAAAGTTGGTTTTTCCAGGGGTTACCCAGTGTCCCCCCCCTCAGCCTCTTTGTGTCCCTGGGCAGAGGGCTGCTGGGGGGCTGGAGGAGAGACCCTCAGTGCTGGAGCCAGTTCGCCTCTGAGGCTCCTCGGCAGGATGGAGAGGAAAGAAAGGACGGAGAGACCTGAGCTCCTGCAGAGTAAGCAAACAGTGTAACATCTCCAGGGTGCTCACACACATACACATACACACTTACACACAGACACATTCATCTACCCCACCCCACCCGACTTCAGCTCCCACCTCCATTCCCAACCCAGGGGATCTGACTCGGCACCCAACATCCCTGTCAAACACACACAGACACACACACACACACACACACACACACACACACACACACAC
>JAILXH010159239.1:1740-14742 GCA_023558415.1 Piaractus mesopotamicus
CATTTTATACCCAATCATGCTATTGACCTGTTGCCAATTAATCACCAGGTGTTTTTTTAAGCATTACACATCTTAAGCAGCCTTTTGTTGCCTCTGTCCCAACTTTTTTGGAACATGTTGCTGGCATCAAATTCAAAAAGGGCATACATTTGTCCAGTTTCAACATTTGATATGTTGTCTTTGAAGCATTTCCAATGAAATACAGAGTTTGATTTGCACATAATTGTATTTTGTTTTTATTTACATTTTTCAAACGTCCCAATTTTTTTGGAAATGGGGTTGTATAATACTGCAAAATTTTTAGTTTATTGCAGAATTTGTCAGGTCCAGAGCGGATCCTGTGGTTTGACCACCTCCTAGCATTTTTACCTTGACTCCTTTGTTGGGCTCTTTATGGTACTGGGTGATGATGCTGTCTCTGTGCCTACAATAGAGTTCGTATCCTCCAGGCTTTGTGTAAACTCCTTGCTGCAGGTTCTTATTCATCTCTTCATGCAGATCAGACAGCAGCTCCTGACACTTTTTCTCTGATACCTCAATGTTCTCATGAAGCAGCACAGCATAGTGCTTATCTACTGCCTCCTGAAAACCCATAGCCACACACAGAGACATAAATTAAAAATTGTGCAATTAGGCAATAAGTGTTCCTGTGTGTTATCAGTGTGCAGCCTTGTCTAGAGAATGCCTTTCATGTAGTCCACTGCTAGTTATGGGACACCTTGCCTTCTTTTTCAATTAAAATTTTCTCGCTGTTACTTTTCAATTAAATAAGAAATACTACCTGCAAAGATTTTGTAGCTATTTCTATGTACAGGGTAGAGGGTGGCTAGAAAGTTGTGTGAAGCAACATGGTATGAGCCAGTGATTATTTATCTACAAAGTGCCCCTATATCGTTTATATATAAACCAGGCCGGGCAACCAGGGTCCTTTCTGTGTAGAGTTTTCCCCATTTTCCCCGTGTCTGCGTGGGTTTCCTCTGGGTGCTCCAGTTTCCTCCCACAGGCCAAAGACATGCATTCAAGCTAATTGGACAAGCTAAATTGCCCCTAGTTGTGAGTGTGTGTGAATGTATATATCTGTCTGTCTGACCTGTGAGGGACTGGCAACCTGTCCAGGGTGTATCCTGCCCCCGCGACCCAGAAGGAAGTGTTTGTGTGTGTGTGTGTATATATATATATATATATATATATATATAAAAACTGATTGGCAGAAAGGAGTAATTGCGTTTGGGTGTGCCAAAAGTCATAATGTGAAGGAAGTAGCTGAATTTGCAGGTGTATCGAAGCGTACGGTCATATGGGTCTACCAGCAGTGGCAAAAATCCCAGTCTACTGGAAATTCTCATCAGAATTGTGGCCAAAAGATGAAAAGGACAGACAGAGACTGCCGGCGTGTTTTACGTCTTGTGAATAAAAATAACTTCACTTCCAGGCAAGAATTACAACTACATTTCTTGCACAGGTGACTCATTTTTTGTCCGGTGAACTTATATGGCATAATCCTTGCATATATATAAGGTCTGAATTGTTTTTTATAATACTTTTTTACAGTGGGACTGCAGTTTGAACTAATTAAGTATAATGAAATAGTGCATCACTATCCATCATAGCCACATGGTGAGCAGTTAGATTCCATTGTTTTGAAGTAAATGTGTCCCAAAGTCTGAAAATCAACATGAAACATTAAGTATTGTCATCATCATCATCATCATCATCATCATCTTTAACCAGTTAGTCCAGGTAGGGTCGCAGGGCGGGGGGAGCTGGAGCCTATCCCAGCAGTCAGTTGGTAGGATACACCCTGGAGTGGTCGGTAGTCCATCGCAAGCAAATTAAGAATTGTCATCACAAAAAAAATGCAATTAAGTAAACATTTTGTGTCTTAATGAAAAATGTGTCTGCTAGTTATGTACTTGCTAGCGTTCTTTAGTTCAATATTAGCTAAAATTGTCAATACTGAAACATTTGGTAAAGTTTCAGAGGCATTATCGGTAGTGACAAAATGGAATATTCAATAATTTATTTCAATAACATAAAGACAATTAATGTATAGTGTCACTGTATAGTCCAAGTCAGTTAAAAGACCGAAATGTGTTTTCAACACTGACTTTGAACTACTTTGGTCGAATGTTCCACATATACTACATATATACTAATAATCATCTGTTAATCTACTAATGTTAATTAATGTACTAATTTCCTGCTCACAATAAACTATGCTTACACTTTTTTATTAGGTACATCTACCATATAACATACAAGTGCAATTACTTAGTATGTATACAGTTTATGTATATATGTGACATAGGTGTTTAATTGCACAGAAATGCAACAGAATGTGTCACTCTAGTGCTGCTGCACATGAGCCCAAGGTCAATATGCCCAATGCCAAGTGACAGCTAGAGAGAATAAAGCTCCACAGCCCAATGCTGTGAAACTGTATTCTCTGGAGTGACGGAAAACCATCAAATATATTTTGGATGAGTTGGAGTGGCACTTCAGAACTAATCCAACATCAGTGCCTGACCTCACTAATGCTACTGCAGCTCAATGCACTCAAATCCTAACAGCAATGTCCCATATATTAGTGTAAAGCCTTCCCAAAAGAGCTGAGGCTGTAACTACAGCAAAAGTAAGGGGGGTGGGAGGAATAAACTTTATGAATACACAATATTAAAAATGACTAACTTACTGTTAATTTCCTGAGATACTCTCCTTGTTCATCTTTAAAGGAGCGCCTCATGAATTCAGTGGTGGCCATGTTGCTAAGCTTCTGGTGTTCAGCAGAAATCTCATTTATGCTGACAGGAAACTTCACCTGTGATACATCATTACAGATTCAGAGTGTGATTTTTTATAAGCATATAATACTTTATGAAAGTATTTATGCTATTTCTAAAGCAAAGTGTTTATTGTTGTATATTTGTTAAGTGTTTCTGTTAGTGGTTGGGTGGTAACATTTTTTAACTCTTAGAAGTTGTTGTTATTACTCGTGTTAACAAAAGCACGTTTTAATTCCAATATGATTATTTCTCACTTATTGCTTGTTGAAACAAGCAGAAATTCTGTCAGAAGTGTAAGTTCTCAACTTTATACAACATCTGTGTTCATAAATAAGTTAGAAAGTGATTATTTTGTTATTAATCATTTGTCGAAAAGGTACATTTGGGCATAGTGCAAAGGACCTTTTCCCACATTTCTGTAATTTCTTGACATCAAAACGAACCTGTCAATACAAAGTGTAAGTTGAATGTTAATGTAATCCATTGTACGACCTACATAATTTCATTTGAATAGTGTAGAAAATGAAAGTCATAACTCTTAATTATCTAAGTGTTAACTCAAATGTTACTCTGAGAGCAAAAATGAGCAAAAGCTGAGAAATATACTGATGCAGAAAACTGTACCTACAGCATTACAACTACATTTCTTGTATTGTCATAAAAGGAAACCAGTAACATTACTTGTACTTACATAATCAAGTTACAATTACTTAATTTCTTGCAATAAGTTGCTATCACTTAATCCAGGCAAGTTTCTACTGTCTGGTTGAAAATTTAAGTGTAAGTGTCAAACTCACAAAGACCAGAAAAAAAAGAGTACAAGATGTAGTAACCCAGAATTCCTAGTGAGTTAGCTGATTTCTATTTATTGGCTCTTATTTTTCCTTCAGATGTTGTTTCAAACAAACATTTTCACATGGTTACATATTGGTTTGGATGCACTGTGCAAATTTTAGGTATTCCAGCCATTAATGTGTTTAATGTTTCTGCTTAGTAGTGAGTTTGCTTGTAACAAAACCATTTAAATCAACACAGTTGTTTTTCTCAAAGCCATTATAAGAGTACGTAACCCTTAAAACTTTTTTTTTGATTTTTCTTTTTTATTGTACCACATTTGTGGTCATTACAAAAATCTAGTAATTACAAGTTTCTGCAACAATATAGTTTGTGATGTATGCTTATAGTTTATTTTGTTAAAAGCTTGCATGTATTCAACTCCATGTTTAATTACGGACAAAAGAAAAACTGAGTTTCAAAGCTTAATTCATTTAAGATAATGAGTTACCTCAAATAGTTTGAGTAAAATGAACATATGAGGGTTTTCTGTGTGTGTAAATGGGAACATATTTAGCAAAATCAAATGAATAAAAGATAATGGAGAAACCTTTTCCATTCCACTCTGGTACACCTTAAGCCCTTCCTGTACAGCAGCCTGGTTCTCTATCTGTGCCATGGCGACCACAGCATTCTCCAGACAGGGCACTTTGCCGCTACAGATTGTATCCACGTACAACCTCACCAGATGACCAAACACTGATAATACACACACACACACACACACACACACACACAAAGTTATAGGATTGTTATGCAGGTTTGCAGATGCAGTCACTTTACTAACTAATTAGATGAATAAACAAAAGTGTGTGAATGAAGAATTAGATTAAAAGTGAATTGTGCTAAAGCTCTTACTCCTCCCAGTGACTTTGTTTCCTCCTTTAAGTGTTTTCACATTGCTCTCTTTAAAGATATAGTCACAGAAACGCTGTGTGACCTTCAGGAAGTCTGGCCAAATATCACGCTCGTCCAGGCTCTCAAGGCGAGCCATGTTGTCTTGGGAGGCCGGCAACGGGAACACAAAGCACTTTCTGGTAGGGAAATAGCTTCGAATACACTGCCTTGGAAGATTATAACTGCTTTCTTTCTTGCCCAAGCCTGCAGCAAGAATGAAAAAAGCAATTTTTACTTTTATATGTGAAGATTACACAATAGTAAATATAAGCAGGCATTTTTACATGAACGGTTTTATTTTAACAAGGCTTTTATTACCCCTACAGTTCCTAATTACTCCCTTACGTTGTTCAGTATTATAGTCCACAAGCAAGGCCAGAAAATAAATTGGTATGCTTTTGACACAAATAAGGCATTTTGGTTATATGAGATTTTCTGCATTTGCATTTGCATATCTGATCAAAGCTAAGTAACAAGAACTCAAAAAAGAACTAAAGTGCAGCTTTGCTCTATGAAGAGCTTCACTGAAGCTGTCTTCCATACCTTATCTTTGTTCTTTATGTCTAAAGGCTTATTGTTGTTGACCAAACAAAAACAAATATCTCCAAAATGGTAACTTTCGAGAAGAGGACTAAAGATTCTTTACTTTTAATGTAAGTCAATATAAACAGGTTTTATTCCAAGCAGTTTTGGAGCATTTATATTGGTTCATCCCTCTTGAAATTTTCACACCATATAAAGGGTAACTGCTGTATTCAAATGATTCACATGGCCGTCGTTAGAAAACACATTAATAAGAGCTGGTTCTGCCTTTAAGGATACAATCAGCTAGTATAGATTCTGTATCCCACATCTAAATGCCACAAATTACCAAAGGAAGCTGAGAGATGTCCCTTCCCTGGTGTCTTTGGTCTGGCAGCCCTTCCTCTATTGTGGATTTTTAAAATATATTTCTTATTATTACCTTTCTTCAGCTGAAGGGCAAAATCCAGGTACTCGTCCTCAGTGACCTGACCTTTTTTCTCGATCACCAGCTCCAGAACAAAGTCTCGCACCGTCCAAATGAAATTTGGGAAAAACTGCACAAACTGAGAGTCGTCCTGCTCCTCCTCATCTTCAGCTCCTGCTGGTGAAGGTGACTTGATCCTAATGTGCTCTGCAAGCTCAGTGACATAGCTACAATGTGTTGAGGAGTTACTGCTTAAAATGAAGTTTTGTATTTGGGTTTAGGTTTCAGATGGGTTGTTTATATATGTGGGCGGCTTTGGGTGTTAGGGAAAATCGTAAGTCAAGATGAAGAATGCTTGTGTTTAGTGTATAGCATGTGTATGTATACCTCTGTCTATTTTTGGAAAGAAACTTCTTAACAACCCTAAGATAAGTGGTTGAGATTAGGTTATATTTAAGGTCTTGTTAATATGCTACAGTAGCAGTGCCATTACTATGGTTATGTGTTGGGTGGATGTTAGGGTTGTTTTTCTGTGGGCTAGATTTAAGGATACTGCAGCTTTTCCAGTGCTGTGTTGTCAATGGTGCCACGGCTGTTGTAGACCAGAGTGCTGCTGAACAGAACAGCCAAGCAGAAGATCCAGGCATCGTTCTTAGAGTCTCCCTAGAAGAAGCCAACTCATTATTATTATTACAGTGCATTGTGAAGCATTGGTTGTACATTCTATATGCATCGTGTAGCAAAGTGGCAGTACTTTATGTCGTCGCTGTCGGGGACAAAACCTTTCAATTATTTTACTGAATTTGAAAATGCCAGCTGCTCTTTATACTATGTTAAAATTTCACAAGGAATGGAGTCACATGGAAGAAAATCTTGTTTCATTACTGGCCATTTTGAAAATAAGAAAGTTTTGTTTTACCTGTAAAGTTACTGTTTTGTTGATATGTTTTGCTGCGACACCGACAATAGCATAGTTTAAAGAAAATAGTTTGGAGTTTGTATTCTTACCTTATCTACATCCCCCAGTCCCTCAGTGTCCAGCAGCACTAAAGTGTGTTCTGCTTTAGTAGGGTGTGGCACACACCACATCCAGATGCCCTTAGTCTTAGACTCAATGGTGCTGCCCAGGGCAAAACCTCAAACAACCACAGACAATTATGACTTAGTAATATTGAATTACAGCAGCTAACTATAATTGTCACACCTGTCTGTTTGAAAGACAGGATGGCTGCACAAACCTGTTTATACCCTATCAAGTGTCCAGCCTTTCAATTTTGTTGTTCTGTTTTTAAAATTCAGGGTATGAAAAGGTACAAATATGTACCTTCTTTTCTGGGAAAAACTTATTGAAGGTATACAGCTGGAGCTCAAAACAACTATTGTACCTTCAAGGATACATTTACATTGTTTGTACTGTAACGAACAAAAAATGTACCTGCACAGTACCTCTTTCCTTGTCACAGCGTAAACTGTGGAACTCAATTCCACACATTTGAAAACATATCTTTTAAATTTAGAGTTTAATGAAAAAATTCTTCCTGATTGCTCTTACCAGTTTGTTTTCCTGCCAGGCGGTTCATGAGGTAAGATTTCCCCGTGCGGTAGAGCCCCACCACAGACACCACCACCACCGGCTGGTTAATCCCGTACAGGTACTCAATAGCTCCAGTGTTTACATGCAGTGACCCGTTTACATTTTCCACCATACAGATGGGCTCTGGCATAGGATCTCTGCACATGATGTTTTCTTGCTCTGCTGTCTGGAGAATGGCATAAAACTTATTGTAAATATGTTAGACAACCATTTTGAACAGCCATAATTGCACTTAGTCTGTTTTATTATTAAATAAATTGTTATTTAGATATAATGTGTTGTTTTATGATGTCTAATTTGGGGGGATGCAATGATGAGCATGCACTCACTGGCCACAATATTAGGTTGTTTTATCTACACTACTTGTGCATTTTATCAGCCTCACGTACCTTAAAAGTACCTTTTATAGTGCTACAATTACAAACTGTAGTCCATTTGTTTCTCTGCATAATTTGGTAGCCTCCTTTAACCCCATTCATCAGTAGTCAGGACCACTACCTTGTGAGCATCGCTGCAGGGCTAAGAATGATTCACCACCTATTCAGGGGTCCTGACCGTTGAAGAACAGGATGAATGAGTGTTAACAAATTATTTAGAGAAACAGTAGACTGGACTGCAATCTGTAATTGTAGAACTCAGGAGCATTACACCAAATTTTGAGCCCTTGGCACTGTTGTGTGCCCAGGCCTGATCCCAAAAAATCAAGAAAAAGGGTTTATGTTGTATTTCTTTATGAGGTTATTTGGTATGCATTTAAGGGTAACAATAATAAGGTAAGTTGCACTTTTACTGCAAACATTTTTTTTTCTTGATAACTAAAATCATCTAGTCAATATATCTAATAATTCTCATTTTGATGTTGTAAGCTTATTTTAAGATTATTTCACTTATTTGCAGGCATTTTTACTTGCTTGAGGTAATTTTGTCAAATTTAATTTTTTCATTATATTGGCAGATAAGTTGGCTAGTTTCATCTTAAAACAAGCAAAATTATCTGTCAATGAGGTTAGATAATCTGATTACTAAAATCACTTAAAACAAGTAAAAATGTCTAAAATTGAGTTAATAATCATAAAATAAGCAAGACGAGAAATATAAAATATTTACTAGCTTTAAAATAATTTCACTTGCAAAGTGACCATTTTTGCAGTGTTGAATCATCAATTTTGCTGTGGTTGAAAAAAGATAAGACTTAAACTAAAAGGTCTCTGTTAAAGACAATCAGTGTAATTACAGAGAAAAACTAAATGAAAAATAAATGAAAGTATACTATTATTTTCACTTGCTAAATGCTCAACAATGCATGGGGGCAGGAAGCAGGCAAATAAGCAGAACTCATCATCAAAGTTATTTGTATAAAACAAAAAAGCCCCATCCAGGCAGGGCCCAGGTTAGTCAAGTCCACCCATACAGTCTATAGGTCCACCATTAATTGCGGTCCGGTGACCCTAGTGATCCTATACATTGAGTAGTGATTACCATTTCACAGTAAACCACTGTATAAATTCCTGAACTCCATTATAGGACTTTATAATGATGCCTCATGTATGTTCATGACGTCAGTGCAAACCACTTCACAAAACCTTCGCAAAACCTCTGCACTCTAAAATTAAAGGAAGATCGTGGACAAATTAGAAACTAATTTAACTCTTCATTTTTAACAGTTTAGCTAGCTCCATTCACCCCAACTAATTAAAGACTTGCTTGCAGGCACCCTGTGGTGTTCTGATGTCATTTTTTTTATTTAACATGAGAAATAGAAAGTAGCCAAGCTCCCCTTAAACTGGCTCAGAGATTTTTACCTTCTAAAGAGAACCAACGCTGCGGTGCTAATCGGAAGATTGTATATACGAGATGGTAAGTCGTAAATATGACTAAACTTTGTTTGGGTGCTCGTTCATAGATACGCCCACCATACAGAAAAAGAAACCATAGAGATGTGGAGAATACAGGGTTGGGATAGCTACTGAAAAATGAGTAGTTAGCTACTTTGTAGCTACTTTCCCAAAATTTGTAGCTAGCTACAATTTAGCTACTTTTCCAGAAAAAGTAGTGACTACTTTTACCTACTTTTTGAAAATGAGTGCACTACTTTTTAGCTACTTTCAAAGCGCAATTGTCAGAATGTTTGTGAATCTCCACCTCACACACCAAACAAGCCCAACTGAACAAGACACTGCATTTAGTCATGTGCCAGAAAGAAACATACAATTGAAAAACTGCAAATATACAAAAAGATCACCAGTGAATTTAAGTTTAACCAACAATCAAACTTGCACAACCAAAGGCATGATATCCAACAAAAATCTAGACTAAGTAAAGGCAAAGTCAATCATTCCAGGTTTTTCCTAACAAAAATAAACAAAAATAACTGTATATAAACCAAACAATATTGTGCAAATCATTGTCAACTGTTGAAATAAAACTGCTCCAATTTAAACATTTCATCAAGATATGTACAGACATGACATTCATGAGTCCTTTGTTAAACTTGTGCAACTCTTCAGCCTCAAAGTTCTCATCAGTGACCTTGGCTCAGTTTGGGGTGAGAATCAGGCCTGAATAATCTCCCCACTGCTGCAGAGCTGTTGCGGCCCCACAGCAGAACTAGTTCTAGATAAAATAACATAATAAATAATAATATAACATAATAAATTATTTAGGTAAAATAACATAATCCTCGTTTGGTGTAAAATTGTTATAACACAGTTCTAACACGGTTTTCACAATAAATGGTCTTAAACACTGTAGTTAACGCATAACTGCTAATTCATTGACGTTTAACGCTGGTCACACAGTAATGCAGACAAAGAAAAGGCAAAGAGAGAGATTTAAGACAAACGTTGATAATTTGGAGATGAATGGACTTATTTGCATTTATAAGAACTCAGCTGGTTTCCTCATGCATTTAGTCTGCAACAACTCGCGAAGCTGAAGTCGCTTCTCATTCTCCAGCTTCTCGTTCAAATTTTCCCATTCCACCTTAAATGGCGCAGCAGTACAATCTGGCGCCTCAGGCACCATTTAAGGTGGAATGGGAGAATTCGAGCGAGAAGCAGGAGAATGAGATGCGACTTCAGCTTCATAAAAAGTCAAACATTGAGAGACATTTCAGAAGAAACTCGCAGAAAGGTTTCCTGAGATGCGAGAGAAGCGGGTACAGCTGAGCTAAAGGTTAAAGCAGAGCAAAGTAAGTCTGCGTTTTTATTTCTATTATATTATTAGCCAAGATGGTAAAACGAACATAAAATGTTTTGGCTCCCAAGGCGGTTTCAATTTTGTTGAAAGGACAAAATGGCTCTTCTTAATGTTTCGGTTGACGACCCCTGAGCTAAGCCTACTAGTAAGGGATGATCAAGCGCATGCCCGTTTGCTCGAACTGTCCACGGCTCAGTCAGGATTGCACAGTTGCTAACAGCCCAGTTAACGACCGCGGCACTACAGCTATTAGCCACATTTCATAAAACTGTAGCGGCTACAGCTATTAGCTACAAAAATTTGTAGTTAACTACAAAAGGTAGTGTGCTACTTAGCTACTCCCCCATCCCTGGGAGAATACATATCCTGCTTTTTCTTTGTCATGCTAAAAAGCACGTAGATCTAATACAAGTGCATCAGGTATATATTTTTCCACATTCACTGTAAGTTAAGTGTTTTTCACTTAAAGGTTAAAGGTCGCGTTATGCATCACATCTTGTAAACTCATGTATCATCTAGAATCCAGAGTTTACCCGTTGTAAATACCATTTTGCTGGCCATTTGAGCGCAATTTACAAGCGGGAAGACTGTTATTTCTGACCCCATTTGAACGCAGCCCTAAGTAGGATAAACGCTAGGTAGGATATTTATATTCCCTCAATCACACAATACCACCAGCGCTAGGAGGAAGCACAGCTTCCTTCCTGAGTCCTATGAAGCCAGCCACCACATCTTTTTGAACTCCTGCTAACGCAACTTCATGCGACAGCTGAACACACACTTGGAGGAGAACGCTAACTGCCAATTCTGTTACATGAGACAGATGCCTGCGCTGACTAGCATGCACTGGGTGATGGGGGAAGAGAAGGGCCATCCAACCCACCCAGGGAGAGCAAGGCTAGTTGTGCTCTCTTAGACTCTCAGCTTTTTGTTAGATTTTTCCATTCCATCTTAAATGGAGCAGTCACGTTTTAGCCTGAGGCAAAAGAATGTAACTTCCGCACCATTTAAGGTGGAATGGGAAAATTCAAACAAGAAGCTGGTGAATAGAAACCTGACTTCAGCCTCAAATTAAAACTACAGGTAGGATAGTTTCATAGTCTAAATGTCCTTATCAGAAAATATTACCATTATTAAAAAATAATTAGGATGTTTTGAGAGACTGTATCAGCTTATGAGGGAGTATGTAGTAATATTAAACTGTATCTGTACTAAATTACATTAAAAACATAATAAAAAAGTGAACACTCTCATGTTTGAACCGTTTGAATCTGTCATGGACACATAGTGCCACCTTTAATATGAATGCACATTTGATATGGTTTTCGTATGTCATAACCAATCAGCACTCAGTAGCAGTAATGCTAACCAGTGTTAGCTAATTAAACTTAATCTTTATGGAAGAATAAAGTGCACAGTGCTGCTAATGTTATTTGTAGTTTTCAATATAAAACAATACTATATGATATTATATGGAATTTTTTATATTCTTAATATTTTATTATTACCTTTCCTTGTTTTAACTGAAAGTCCAACAAAAAAATGGAACCACTTGTTCAAAGTGGTAAAACCCTTTTAAGGTGATGTTCAAAAAGCCTTGCCAGTCCTCTAGACACCTGTAAAAACATCAGAGAACTATACGTACTGCTCCAGTATCGTGTTGAATATTTTTGCACTGAACCTAAAATGTTAAAGTAAAAATGGAAAAAATGATATCAATGATATTAATTCTTAAAAATTCATTACAGAAAAAATCGTACTACTTAGCTACTTAAATCCAAATGCGGTGCTTTGTTAACACCTAGTTTACAGAAGTGCTTCAATACTATAGGCCTTAACAAAGGCATCATCTGTGCATCTGCGCTCCATACAAGGGTGGTAGTATGAGATAAGGTACACTTCTTAACTATCATGTCAGTTGCAATTCACATTTGCTCAGGTTAATACAAATGCTATGCTTACAAAAAATGTACATGGGATGTAGTTCATGAGAAAAGTCACAAGCCCATAAAATTAGCTTCGGGCTTCTGTAGCACACACCATACATGCGAAGGCAAAGACGGCATGGGTAACTACAGTGGGAGGTTTAAAAATGATCAAAATTAAATACATTTTTAAAGTAAAATATGTCAAATTTACCAAAAAAGAAACAATTTGAGACCAAGGATTAGATTATACAATGAAAAAAAAATGACTGACATGAAAATTACAAGAAATTGGAATAAAAAATCGTATTCAGAACAACTGGTTTCCAATTTCCTTACTGTAGACTGTACAGTTTTATGTCCTAAGGCATAAATGTGTCAAGCTGCTATCTGTGTGACTATGAAATAAACAGAACATCTTACCGTGCTTTCGCCGCTGCTGTAAGAAGAGGAACTGCGCACTGAAAAGTGTTGTTGTAGCACGGACCAGAGTGAGTGTGCAAAAGGAAAGCAGGTTGCTGTTGCTCGTTGTTAGTGCTGCGGTTTTTAGTTTCTGGCGCAGAGGGCGAGCAGGTCGTTTTCAGAGCTTAGGACCCGCCCAAAACCGATGCAGTCGGTACATCATTCAGGAAAAGAAGGGCTTTCCGAGAAATCACGCACAGGACCAGGCAGCCTAGTGACGCTGCAAGGTCGTGTATGCTGCAGGGATTTGCAGCCCAGTGATAACACAGCACAGTCTCTGATACTTGAACAGTGAGCCAGACATAGCTAGAAGACAAACACAGTTTATGTGTTTATTAGTTCAGACGTGTTTTTATGTTA
>JAILXH010159285.1:0-13726 GCA_023558415.1 Piaractus mesopotamicus
CTTAGTAAGGGCTTAGTAAGGCCCCCCATCCATAAATCTCTTGAGTCGCCCCTGGACAAACCAGAATTACAGAGGTTGTGGTAGTAATGGGCCAACTTAAAATTAAGTGTCTGTAGCTCGAAGCCACACAGTAACATCACCAAGGTTATACCGTGTTCATTTAAGTCCCATTTAAACCCTGCGAAGGAGGAACTCTGCACTGGCGATGTAACTGTCAACAAAGACAGTGGCTGAGGTGGATCAGTGTCCGCGAACGTGATTGAAAACAGCAGATATCCAATTCCAGTGTGACGTCTGCGGCCATTTGGTCTTTGCCACTGACCCCTGTAGTAGGATGCGCGTGCAGAGTCTTTTTATTAGGGCTGACCCAAGAATCATTGGTGAAAACGGAGGTAGGCAGGTACACCACAGACAATCACAACCCAGAAAAGACGTAAAAATTTTGTTCTGTCCTTAGATTATGTGAAATCACACCCCATGAGGATGAGGACTTTTAATTTGGCAGCCTTTGCTGTCCCCTTTGCAATAGAAACAGTAAATAGTTCAGCCCAAAATTCCAGCAGTCACACTTTTGAAGCTGCAATCTTCTTTGTTTATTCCATTAAAAGGATCATCTGTAAGTGTTCAAGATATCATACAGACACTAGATTAATATTTTCTAAGTATTTTGCGCTTTAACTTTAGCTCTGTGTAGCCTTGTTTCCTGCTATTGTTAGCTTAGCCTCTATTCTTTGACCATATTCTTTAATAAACCATACAAGGAGAGCTTCAAGCTTAAAAGCCATTTATATATGAGATTTGTAATTTATCAGTGCAGTTTGCATCGTTTTAAACTGTTAATTGAGCCAGATATTAAGCCTACAGTATGTATGTTTTCATAACCGGCAGAGCAATGTATTCAGCAGCCTTTTTTCTTATCCTTTCGCTCATAAATGTGCCGCTCAATAAAGCACTGTAGCTTGAAAGTTATGTACTGACTCTCATGTATTCGCTGGAATCTCTTGATGTTAAACTGTATGTAACCAAAGAGCCAGAATTCACAGATCAGCTTGTGGCCTACAATATGAACATTTAAACTGCTTAAGAGTGTAGATCAGTCTGGAATTGGACTGCTTTTTGTCTTCAACACGGTCCCCAGGCTAACCTTTAGACATTGTAGTTATCACTGGTGGGATCAAAAGAATTTAAACAAGCCATATTCTGTGGAAAATGTGGATTCTATGCTTTCAATTTATACCACTTTTTGTGTTTGTAAGTAGAAGAGAAGACGCTACATGGCCAAAAATACAAACATCACATCCACATGTGCTTGTCGAACATCTCATTCCAGGACGAAGGGTATTAATATGGATTTGGTCGCACGTTGCTGCTATTGTTTCTTGATGTTGGAACATGGCTGTGAGGATTCGCTTCCGTTCAGTCCAAAAAAGCATTAGTGAGGTCAGACGCTGATGTTGGGTGATAAGGCCGGTCGATGTTCCAGTTCATCCCAAAGGCGCTGGATGAAGTTCTTCCCTACTGAACTCAGCGAGCTATTTCTTTATGAAACAGGAAAGGGCCTTCACCAAACTGTTCTGCCAAGCTGATAGCTGCCTGTTCAATAACCGAGCATTTTTCGCCTTTAAAGCACAATGTTTCGCACTTCTTAATATACGTCAATGCCACACTGGTGTCAGAAGTGGGATAGAACGGCCCAGTGGGCTGGACAAGAATGATGCTTCCACAAACTGAGGACCTGCCAGTGGCGGCATTAACTATGGCCCTCCAGTGATGTTTCGAGCAGGCTTTGTCAAGGCTCCAGCTCACAAAAGCAGCACCCTGACCCTGGTGGGCAGCAGAGGACGCAGAGAGCGGCCAAGGGAGCGCCACTGCTGTTGCCACCAACCCCAGTAGTGTACAAATTGGCAGTGTGAGCTGTGAGGAGAGAGAGGATGCGGCCCTGAGAGTGGACTGGGCACATGGGGCATTTGTGTCGACAGGATCAGTGGACATTCTGAAACCCCTGCTGTGAGACCACAGGCGGGGTTGGCGTGCCCCTGTGCGCCCCAGGGACTGTGAGGTTACCACAATGGCTGACCTTTGAAGGGGGGGCTATGTTGCATTTCCCTGTCTTATTGTACACAACACAACAAAGTTTTCCCTTCACTAGAACTAAGGGGCCCAAACTATTAAACAGCCCCAGCCCCCTCTACCAAATTTTACAGTTGGCACCCTGAATTTGGGCTAATTCTCCTGCATCCACCAAACCCAGATTCATCCATCAGACTGCTAGATGGTAAAATATGAGAACGTGCTCTGGAGCAGTGGAATGCTGGCGTGCTTTACAACACACCACTGGCCGATGCTTGGCATTGCTTGTGGAGATCTTAGACTTTTGTGCGGCTGCTAAGCCATTAAAATGCAATCCATGGAGCTCCTCACGGGGCAGAAATGCGTCCTATGACAGTGGCATGCTTAAGGTCACTGAGTTCTTTAGTATGGCCTATTCTATTTCCAGTGTTAGTCTATGGAGGCTGTATGGCTGTATGCTTAGTTTTATGCAGTTGCCAGAATGCAAGTGGAAGAGATGTCCACTTACCAGGTTTTTATCTTTTACATATACAGTACAGCAAAACAACAATAATAACTGTAAACTTTGCATATGGCATGCAATGCCACAGATGAAAGTACATCCCATCCCCATATGGCCTGTGGTGCTGAACAGCTGCTATAGCAGTGGGGCAGGTTTCAGCTAAAAGGAGCAAGGCAGTATGCAAGAGAAAGAACAGTGTTCCAGCACTCAGCACCACTGCGCTCTCATCCTGACATCCCAGCGAGTGACAAACACCCTCGCTATCTTGTCTGGAAATCCTCAGCCAGGCTCCAGAACTGCGCAGATTAGGGGCGAATTACTTTGGCTGTTATTTTTCTACTTTTTTTTTTCAAACCAGAATTATTTACTCAAGCCCCGAGGACTCGGTGTTTTGGTTTTATCTCCCAAAATGAACAGCCTCCTCCCAGACCTTTGGTTTCGACCCAGAATTTTACAATGGCCAGAGCAGGAAATTAAAAAAGCTCCCGACAATTTGAAACTGAGGGGGAAATGATTACCGTGTTATTGAAGAGACGCCCGAGGACAAATATCTGCTTGTAGCGTGAGTTAAAAGAGACACGGAATTCAAAGGACACGGAGCAATATGAACACCACTAAACAATATTAATGCCACAGTAAGTAATGCCACACTAAATGCCACCCACTACATCGCTCAACCAATATGGAAAACAGCAGCTGAAACACTAAAACAGTGTAAGGGGTAAATCAACAAATAAAGTAAAATAAATTTGTGGGAATTTCAAGAGATGGTTTTTTTGGGCCATCTCAACAAAATATACTCACTGGCCACTTCATTAGAAACACCTACCTTGTACTTCCACTAATTGGCCACCTTATTAGAAACACCTATCTTGTGCTTTCTCTCAGTCGCCACTTTATCAGAAACACCTACCCTGTCTTTCCACTCACTGGCCACTTTAATAGAAACACCTACCCTGTACTTTCACTAATTGGCCTCTTTATTAGAAACACCTATGTTGTGCTTCCACTCTCTGGCCTCTTTATTAGAAACACCTACCCTGTACTTCCACTTGCTGGCCACTTTATTAGAAACACCTACCTTGTGCTTCCACTCTCTGGCCTCTTTATTAGAAACACCTATCTTGTGCTTCCACTCTCTGGCCTCTTTATTAGAAACACCTACCTTGTACTTCCACTTGCTGGCCACTTTATTAGAAACACCTATCTTGTGCTTCCACTCTCTGGCCTCTTTATTAGAAACACCTTGTACTTCCACTTGCTGGCCACTTTATTAGAAACACCTACCTTGTGCTTCCACTCACTGGTAACTTTATTAGAAAAAAAAAAAACAACATTTTATTAAATGTTTTATTTAAAAAGCTTGATATTTGTCTATATTAAGTAATATTAAGTCTTTGTTTTCCCCTGGATGCACACATAAAGCCATAGTTGTATGCTACATTATGCATTATAATGTGGATTTTTCACAGTTTTTTTTTTTGTTTGTTTGTTAGTTTTTTCAACAATATTCAGATCAGGAGTTTGGTTAATCTGAAATGCTGCCAGTGAGTAAAAGAGAAATTCATCCTTTAAAATTATAAACATACACAACATCTAAAGAGGCACATTTTAATGAAGTGACTCATTTCGGATTCAATGAACCATTTGTGCCATCCGAGTCCAAGAATCCAAGAAAATCCTGGATCAACTAAAAAAGCTTTACCACGTCTATCAATTTATCACATCTCGATAGACATTTGACACATCCAACTGTTTGTATCAGCCATTCAAATATCGACATAGTTTCGAGCGACTGAAAAGCTTTTGATGGAACTAAACACAGTTTTAAGCTGACATTTTGGGCTTTAGCTCGTTGTTGTGGTAATATTTCTAGCTACAACACCAACCTTACCCCTATATATCCTACAGAAACTGTCTTTGAGGGACTATATTAGCCAATGGATGTCCCCGATGTCTTACTTCTATGTGTGGAATCGAGCAACTTCGTATAAAAGTGGAAGCTGGCACTGCGTACTTTCATGCTAGAAACCATTTGACTTACAAAGTGAAGCTTTTGTCAGGAAGATACAGCCTGTCTGGATCGCCAGCTCATGAATATGCAACACAAGTGTCGTTTGGAGTCACAGATAGATGGTGTCTCTGTTTGGACAGATGGTAAAGTTAATGTACTTCTAAAGAAGATATTCAAATTCCACATCAGAAGTAGGCGGCTGTAAGAACGTGTCTCTGTTCTAAGTTCTGTGACTTTATTTCACTTGCGGGAGTTTCGCATTGGCGTCTTAGGAATCGCAGTACTGTGAACAATTGCTCTAGCACTGGACCAGTGAGCTAATCTGCCTCTTGGGCAGTATGTCATAACATAATCCTATCTTTGGCCTAGAAGTGAGCTGTAGCACCCGTATACTCACACTTGCCATGTTCTGTTTACAAGACGGGGGTATGATTCGAAAGAATACTGGAAATACCTACCAGTGTTGGGTGGATTACCTAAAAAATGTAACCCGGTAGTGATTATGGATACGCTGTTTGCAGTCACGTGATTCCAATGAGGTACAAAATCCAGATAGAGGGCAAGAAGTGAAAAGCAGAATGGACGGGGCAGAGGCAAACCCGTGTTGTGTTAGTTTAGAAGGTATTATGAGAGAAAGGTACTAAGAGAAAAGCACAGCATGTGTTGGACCTGATCTTTGTTATGAAGAGGAACAATTTTACAAGTGAATTTAAGACTCGCCTAGTAGATATAAGCAGCTACTAGAGCTGGAAGATTAATCGGTTTTATATCGAAATCCCAATTTGAAAGTGTGTGCAATTTTCAAAGCGCAAGAGCTGCAGTTTTTATTATAGTCTATTATCAACAATGTTGATATGTTGCAAATTTTAAGTATGGACCACTGTGCAAACTGTACCTAAAAATAGAATGGAATGATATATTAAAATAGTTTCATAATTTAAAATAGTACAAAAACAACATATCAAATTTTGAAACTGGAAAACTGTTTGAAAAATATATGCCTACTTTAAATTTGATGCCAGCAACATGTTCCAAAAAAGTTGGGACGGGGGCATGTTTACCACTGTGTTGCATCACCTCTTCTTTTAACAACACTCTGTAAGCGTTTGGGAACAGAGGAGACACTGCTGTAGGTTTGAAAGTGAAATGTTCTCCCATTCTTGCTTGATAAAGGATTTCAGCTGCTCAACAGTTTAGGGTATTTTTTTTGTCACATTTTTTGTTTTATAATGCACAAAATATTTTCAGTGGTGACAGGTCTGGACTGCAGGCACCCAGGAATTCAAAGGACTCTTTTACTGCGGAGACATGTTGTTGTAACACGTGCAGAATGGGGTTTGACATTGTCTTGTTAAAATAAGCAAGGCCTTCCTTGAAAAACATGCCGTCTGAATGGCAGCATATGTTGCTCCAAAACCTGTATATATCGTTCAGCACTATTGGTGCCTTCACAGATGTGAAAGTCACCCACGCCATATGCACTAATGCACCCCTATACCATCACGGATGCTGGCTCTTGAACTGTGCACTGATAGCAAGCTAGGTGGTATTTAGCCTGGAGGACACAGTGTCCATGATTTCCAAAGAAAAATGTCAAGTTTTGAATCATCGGACTACAGGACACTTTTCCGCTTCACCTCAGTACATATTAAATGAGCTCAGGCCCAGAGAAGGCGGTAGCGTTTCTGGATCCCCTTTAAATATGCTTTCCTATTTGCATGGTAGAGTTTTAACTCCTCTCCACTCATATTACTATGCACTGCCACTTTGATTATACATTTAGTCATATCTCATACTGCATTGCCACTTTGTTTATGCATCCATAAATGTCAAATTGTTAAATGAAAATTGTACAACTGTTAACATTTATTGCTAGAGTCCATAGTCAGTAGTTCGTTCACTGGAGGGACAGGCACCACTGCAATGTCTACTGCATATGAAATTGCTTTGTATTTTTGTACCACACCTTACTCTTAGTGTTTATTGTTTTAGTATATTTTATTCTATTATTTATCTGCACTTTCTTTTTATATATCTGTAAATAGTGTACGGCAATACTTTGCTCCTGTTCATTTGCTTTTGTTATGCCCTTCGGTGCTTTGTACTGCTGCAATAGAAGAATTTCCCTCTGGGATTAAAAAAAGGGATCTATCTATCTTTCTTGCATTTGTGGATGCAGCAACGAACTGAGTTCGCACGGTGGTTTTCGGAAGTGTTCCTGAACTCATGCAGTGATTTCCACTACTGAATCGTGTCTGTTTTTAATGCAGTGCCATCTGAGAGCCCAAAGATCACAGCCAGCCAGTAATGGTTCTCTGCCTTGTCCCTTGCATAGAAAGACTTCTCCAGATTCTCTGAATCTTTTAATGGTATTATGTACCACAGATGATGAAATCGCCAAGTTCTTTGCTATTTTACATTGAGAAATGTTATTCTTTAATTGTTGCACTGTTTGCCTGTGCAGTCATTCACAGAGTGGTGAGCCCCTCCCCGTCTTTACCTATAAAACACTCAGCCACTCTGGGATGCTCTTACTGACCTGCTGCCAATTAACCACCATTAATCACCCATTTTCTGCATTTTTTTCTGACACAATAAGCTGCACGGTTCAACATTCACTTGATTCAGCTGATGAGGGGCTCGATAATTAGCTGATGAATCAGCCAGCGTTAGCGCCTAACCGTGCAGCGCTCTGGGCCTCCAGGCCCGCTCCTCAACACCCCTGCTGTTGAGAGTGAGGCAGTGGGCTGAATACCAATGTTTAGCACCAGCATTTATGTTTCAGCGCACAGTAAACACCACTGGCGTATCGATCGCTTTAAAATTTCATGCACTCTTACCATCTACACACCCAATGTCAACTCAGGGTATCGTTCAGTGGGAAAAAAAAGAGTAAAGCGTACACAGTACATTTGTTTGAGGTGTGAAAGGAAGTCAAAAAAGGTTCCAGGTGCCATCCTGAATATCCTGAAACATACTTCTGCATGATTTATATGTATTTTTGAGCAAGCAATAAGAATTCTAATGTGTATAAATTCTTGACGCTGCAACAAAACAGTATAAGTGAAGGTGGGAGACTACAACTGAGCAAACATTTTATTTCCTTTGATAAGAGTTATAAATGGTACGGATACTATATTGCGATTATGTTGTAACATATTGTGATCACAATGTGCCTTGAAGTATGTTAAAAGCACATCAGAGAACTTTAGCTTGATTAATGGTCAGCCATTATATTGACCAACAGTTATTTCTTCATGTTCAAACCCCTAAATGGCCAAGGCCCACTGGTGGACCCAAATTTTTATTACACACTTCTATGACCTAACAATAGCTAAGCCAGCTTGCACTGAAGTCCCTGTTATTACTAAATAATATGCCTTAGTATGTAAAAATCCTGGGATTAGGGGGTTAACATTAAGAAAGCTCCCTTCTGATAATGAATCTTGAAAATGAAAGGAGCTTTTGAAAAACTACAACTGCTTTAGGGTGGATTTTTGGGGCAGGCTGCTTTGAATTAGCTTTTTTTGTTAGCTAGCTGGTGAATTCAGAGGCAAGGCAACTAGCTAACGTCACTGCTAGGAAGCTGGATACCTTATCGCAGACATATAACTGTTGTAAATGTTTTCAAATCATCACTACAATGGAATGAATGCAGTAGTCAAACGACAGAAAGACTCGTCAGAGGAGAACAGCAACAAGCTAAAAGCTACAATTAGCAAGGCAGCTACCGTAGCTGTTTAGATACCTTTTCTAGGTTCTTTTCTCTGGCTGAAAGGGTAAAAACGTGTCCCTGGCATCTGTTATGCACTGATTAAAGACAAGGTTGCCGTTTTTGATGTTCTTCAATGAGGTAAGAGTTACACTAGTGCTAGCTTGAGTGTTTTTATTTGGCTATAGCTCAGTGACTAGGCTAGCTGTCAGGATTGGTTGGAGCCAAAGTCCTTGTAGGAAAATCAGCCATCTTTGCAATGCTGTCGGGCAGTTATTTCCAGCCATACGAGACCAGGTTTCTCTCTTTGAATGGGGAGATACATGAACACTCAAAACTGAAGGCCAAATTACCATTTAAAAAGCATATTTGATTGAATTTCAATCACCGATGAAATCTGACAAAGAAACCTCACATAGTTTGTAGCTTTTGGCTTAATAACTCACAAAAAAATGAGGGACACCACAACGAGGAGGAACTTTCTCCACCAGCGCCACAATATCGTGGACGATATTGGGACTTTGAGGGGTTTATTGGGATTTTGAGGGGTTAATATTGGGATTTTAAGGGGTCAACACTAAGAAAGCTCCCTTCTGGTAATGAATCTTGAAGGTGGAAGGAGCTTTTGAAAAACTACAACTGCTTTAGGGTGGATTTTTGGGGCAGGCTGCTTTGAATTAGCTTTTTTTGTTAGCTAGCTGGTGAATGCAGAAGCAAGGCAACTAGCTAATATCACTGCTAGGAAGCTGAATATCTTATCGCAGACATATAACTGTTGTAAATGTTTTCAAATCATCACTACAATGGAATGAATGCAGTAATCAAACGACAGAAAGACTCATCAGAGGAGAACGACATCAAGCTAAAAGCTACAATTAGCAAGGCAGCTACCGTAGCTGTTTAGATACCTTTTCTAGGTTCTTTTCTCTGGCTGAAAGGGTAAAAATGTGCTAGTGCTAGCTTGAGTATTTTATTTGGCTATAGCTCAGTGGCTAGGCTAGCGGTCAGGATTGGTTGGCACCAAAGTCCGCCATCTTAGCAATGCCTCTGGGCAGTTATTTCCAGCCATGTCCAGGTTCCTCTCTTTGAATAGGGAGGGACATAAATACTCAAAACAGAAGGTCAAATCACCATTTAAAAAAGCATATTTGAAATCGGCAGTAAAATCGGGCAAAAAATCATAAATGGTTTGTAGTTTTTCGCTCAACGGCGGACAAAGAACAAACGGCTTTGTTCTGGCTTCAGATCTCCACAACAAACAGGGACTTTCCCCACTAGCGCCACAATATAGTGGACCCTTCTCCGCTCGTGGTGTAACCAGCAAGCTGATTGGCTCTTTTTCCTAAAGGGCGGGACTTTCGTCACAAACAGATGCCATGTTGAGCAATACAAGCTTTCCCATTTATGTTTTAGCCAGTGGCTGGTCCCCTCATTTATAACGTCTCTGTTGGCACGACAGGAATTCCCAGTGGCTGTATGATGTATGTGTGTATTGCATGCTGGGTAGTGTAGTGATGAAACATTCATGAATGACAACATGTCAATGATATGAAATTGTGATATCTGTCAAACTGATGAGGATGCTGTGATACAAAAATAGTTTTAAGTTAGAATGATAATGAATGATAAATGCTACCATTTCTAAACTATATATTGTGCCCTAAATTTTTTATTAGAATTTGCCATCAATGCTTACATGTTAAATCTCTCTCTCTCAACTGAAAAACAGAACACATAGTCAAACGTGAGTTTTTTCTTTCACGTCATTATTTATTTACACCTGAGACAAAGCAGCCGCTCGCAGTTCATTCGCTCGATTTCTAATAAAGACGGAAGAAGACTCTTTTCGTCGCCGCACCATTAGGGTTTCCCCATAGGGGCTGAAGAAAGCCCTAGAAAACTTTGAACATGAAACAGACAAAGCCTCTTTCTGAGGGTTTTTTCTCACCATCAGGAGAGAGTGATCACAGAGAGGGACTTTAGCATCACGTCTCTTTTGTCTGATCCGAATCAAAGCGCTGTGAGTGGATTTTGGGCAGGAGTTTTTTGGGAAAAAGTGATGAAACCTCTGGGAAGGGTTCAAAGCACACCAGATTCTGTGACATTTGCTGAGAGCTCTTAGCAGATGTGATATCAGTAAGGAAAGGAGCATGATGTGTGTATATATATATATATATATATATATATATATATATACAGATATATAGATCGATAGATAGATAGATAGCTAATGTGTAGAATCCCCTGCATCCACCAAGGGGTGCTTAGCATAATTTATCAAGCAGCACAGTAAAAAAAATTACAGCTCAGGTTGCCACACGACCCCAAAGCATAATAGATCCACCTCCACGTTGTAGAGTTGGCAAGGCGTTCCTTTCATCAAATGCTGCTCCTTTTTCTGTCCGAACATACCTTTGGTGATTGTAGCCAAAGAGTTCAATTTTTGACTACAGAAGTTTGTGTTGCGTACTTCAGATGTTGACTTTTGTGATGAGTTAAGGTTAACTTCTGGTGACCTTTCCATGCAGATGATGCTTGTGCAGCAAAACTGCAATGCATCACTATTCTCGTACCAGCCATAGGTCCTTGGAAGTGATGTGGGGGTTTTGCTTTGCATACCTGTCTAAGAGCAGTTTTTTTACAGAGATTTTTCTTAACCTTCCAGATATTGTCTTGAGTTCTTAACTTCCCTTCTTAATGCACCAGTGGTTTGATTCAGGCCTGTGTTGACTAACTTCCAGTGTCCTTCCTTTATTCAGTGGTGTGATGTGTGCAAATAAGTACAGCACACCCATGGCAGCATACCTATAATGAACAAAGGTCTTTAAACTGTTTCAGTGAACTCAATGAGTCATACAAATGACCAGAATGTATCATTTTGGACAATTTTCAAGATTTTGCAATTGCAATTCAAATGACCAGAAATACAAATAAGTATTTCTAATAAGAATAAGTAATCTATTCTCTATGTATGTCATTGGATGAGTTATGTCTTCTGCTGCGATGACACAATCCCTAAAAGAGGATTATAAAATGAGTAATAATAATAATAATAATAATAATAATAATATTTAAAGTAATTTTCTGCAATCTGACATTATAGGGATTGGCATATCAGAGACACTTTGCTGGATTAATTCACACTCACTGATGAAAATGGCACTCAAAATATCACTTTCAAAGCTGCTATGAACTTCTGGCATTCTGGCATTCGCTCCATGAACAAATGAAAAGATCACAAGTTCTAATTTATGCAGACATTAATGTGACACCTGCACCCTGATGTGTTCCATCAGAGAACCACTGCAGCTAAAGAGGGAATCATTTCAGCAGCTCATGACTGAATCATTTCAACAGCTAAAGATTGAATCATTTTAGCAGCTAAAGATGAGTCATTTCAGCAGCTAAAGATTGGATTGTTTCAACAGCTAAAAACTGAAATGACAACAGCTAATGACAATAATTTTAGCAGCTAAGGACTGAGTCATTTCAACAGCTAAAGATATAATCATTTCAACGCCTAAAGATAGAATCATTTCAGCTGCTAAAAACTGAATCATTTCAACAGTTAAAACAGGATTCATTTCAGCAGCTTGAGACTGAACCGTTTCAGCAATTAAACACTGAATTGTTTCATCAACTAAAACTGAGTCAACAGTTAATGACTGAATCATTTAAATGGCTAAACACTGAATCATTTCAGTTGCTAAAGACTGAATGATTTCAGCAGCTAAAAATGGGATCATTTCAGCTGCTAAAACGTGATCCTTTCAGTTGCTAAAGATGGAATCATTTCAACAGCTAAAGACTCAATCATTTTAGTAGCTTAAGACTGAATCATCTCAGCAATTAAACGCTGAGTCATTTTGGCAGCTAAGGAGTGAATCATTTCAACAGCAACAGATTGAATCATTTCAGCATCATCTAAACTGCTAAAGACTGAATAATCTTCAGCTGCTAAAAACTGAATCATTTTAACAGCCAAACACTGCATTTTTTTCAACAACTAAAAACTAAATCTTTTTTACAGCTAAAGACTGAATGATTTCAGCTGCTGAAGACGGGATCCTTTCAGTTTTAAAGATGGAATTATTTCAGGTGCTAAAGATTCAATCATTTCAGCAGCTCGAGACTGAATCATCTCAGCAGTTAAACGCTGAATCATTTAAACACCTAAAGACTGAATGATTTCAGCTGCTAAAGACTGAATTATTTCAGCAGTTAAACACTGAATCATTTAAACGGCTAAAGACTGAATCATTTCAGTCATTCACAGTGTAGTAATATTTTACCAACAGAGAACAGCTGCAATGATGCAAAAAATGATGCACTTTTTTTTTTTTTTTTCGTCTGAAAGCCAGTTCTAGGAGTCCCTGAATAGTACTTGCTACAGTTGACATTTTAAAGCAAACTCTCACTGCAGCTGACCATGATGTGGAACATTTAAACACATGATGAGGAATGTAGTGGACTTCACTTATCCAGATTGGCGGGTCTAATGTGATGCAGTGTGTCCTACTACACCAGGACAGATGACAATATAATTAACGATTTATCAGCACCTGCTCATTTTTCTCAAAGGTTATCCAACAGGATTAGGTTAAATCCCTCTGGATTGGTTAAAACTCTAGGAACTGCTAACGAAATAGTCAGATTTTAAATCCAAAACTAAAATCCTCCCGGATAACGTTTAAAAAATCAGGACCCAAAGCCATAGGTGGAATGCAGAGGGGAGCACGGTGTGCACTGCACCCCACACTGGCCACAGCTGAACTTGCTTTACCAGATTAAAACAGTTCATCTGAATCTGTTGCCTCTGGTATAAAGCAAAAGCGCAGCACAATATGTCTGTAAATGCAACATCACAGTGTGTGTACAAAAAACGAATCGCTTCTTGCTGCCCCCCGGCACAAAGCTCAAGCTCTAACCCCACAGTACCCACAGGGTGGGACTGCACTTTCCCATAGGACGAGATGAGAGGATATTGTGAATATGAGGCCCTGTTGTGTCTTTCTAATGAATCAGATAATGGCTGCATAAGCATGACCCCCACGGCTGCTGAGTGACGTGAAGCTAAAAGGCTCACTCTCTTCACTGTGTGGGGTAGAGCGGCTTAGTCTGATCGCACTTTCATAGGAATTTGAACAAACTAGCTAACATGAGAAGTAAAACCTGTCGAGGAAAGGCCCAGGCGAAGATTTGAGTGACCAAAAACAGTCAAACTGACCACATTCCCACTGGAACCACCATGCCATTGTTTCAATGTGGGTGTCTCTTTCTCCACTTTTTGGAAAAGCACCCTGGCATTAGTCTTTACTGTTATAAGCCCAGTTCAGATTTCCTTACAGTGGCAGTGATGGGAACCAGGGGTCACCATGACTACAACACAAATACAGCCATTTTATTTTTGCTATTCAAAACCACCAGT
>JAILXH010159323.1:25774-42731 GCA_023558415.1 Piaractus mesopotamicus
GAAATATCGTCCTCCCAGATTTCCACCGCCCTTCTCTCATAGGCTAGCAACGCTAACCTCCAACAGCTCCTAGGCGCAAAGAGGGCCATGCAAGGACACGGCTGCTAACTCGATGGGCTGTGCTGCTGGATGAGTCACAATAGATTTCAAAAAACCTTTCAAACCAAGACAGATCGACAGGGCAGACTACATTCAGATCTGTTGAGGGATACATTCCACTCAGAAACAACATAACAACATAAACCCAGTCCTCATCTTTCTGGTAAATGTTCAGATTTTCGGTCTAAATGGGACGCCAAGTGCATTTGGCTCACATCTCAAACCGGATGTATATCTGATGGGAATATCGTTCAGGGGTAAATATGGATAGTGCAGCTAAACTGGTTGGATCATTGCTTGTTAATCTGTGGCAGCCAGCAGCAGAACCCAGCCAGAAGAGGGGAGAGCGAGAAACCACAAGCTACTACCTCGTTTGAGTGCATAGATGAAATAAGGAAGCACTAAAATTACAATAAAAAAAAAAGACAAAGTTTTTTTCCTTTCCTTTTTGATTTGTAAACTCTGTGTTTTTCAGGATTTTTTTTTTGTGGTTTTTTTTCTCCGCTTTTCTTTTTCGTCATTGTAACACACAGTTGAACATCCACAAAGGTTGACTAATTATTGTTTAGTTTATATACTTGTACGACAAAACGGTGAAAGTTGCAGTTCCACCGGAAAAAGTGACAAAGGGTTACAAAAAAACTAAAAAAGAAAAAAACAACACACACGCATACACACGTCACGACGACCAAACCGAGAGAGAAGAGAGAGACAAAGAGAGAGAGCAAGGGTTTGCTACAGAAGCCCGGGCCGCTCTGAGTCAGCGGTGGCCGCCTTGCGAACGTGCGCCAGGGAGGTCTGCCGCACTCGCGGCTCTTTCTGTTGTTGTTTCATTTCTCGATTCCGTCCTCAAGCCCCAGCGGCCTTCCGTCCTCAGTAAGAAGAGACGAGGTCCTTTATTTATTAATTTTTTTTTTACTGATTCCAAATGTTCAAAATGTAAACATGAGGTGGAGTCTCTGCTGAGGTGGGGAGGCGCTGTGGGACAGGGCGCGCTCTGTAAGGCGTGTCAGCGATGCAGACTCCTCTGGGCCTCCTTAAGGAGAGTGTCAAAGTCTAGAGCGTCATACTTGCTCTTCACTGGGCCTGGTCCCGCCTCATCTAAACGGACAAACACAGCACGGTCAGTCCCTGGACACTGCAGTAGTACATTACCTCATTCACATTTATACATTTAGGAAAGCAGCAACGAACGGGAAATGCTTCTTTTATGAAAGATCAGTCTCTCACTGCATCTTATTATACATTTCTGTATGAACCGATGACTCTTATTCTGTGGTGCTTGATAAATATAATATTGAATGTTTATTGAAGGTCCCTTATCCTACATTTTGTCTTGTACTTCATTTTGACTGACGTATGTAAATGACCTTTGTTCTGACTGGCTGCCCTTTATTGTGCCTCATTCAAAAAACAGTCCAGGCAGAAATGCCGCTTATAACTTCAGCATGAATGGGCGGAGCTAAACTGCTGTAGGCTGAATAAGTGGATATTTTTGTATATGTGTTAGTTTTCGTGACATTGCAGAAACAATGAATTCAAAACAAGCTGTTGTTGCAGCTTAGTGTCCATAGATGGACTGTACGGACTGTTGAGTGAACAGTACGTTTTGAGTTTTTAACAATGTTTACACATTAACACCTTAATTAACACTTTAGCTAGGAAAAAAAAAATCAGTTTTCCATGGTATGATATTCAACCACAGTCTTGGAACCACAAGGCTAACACATAACGGAAGCTTGTATCCCATCAGTTAGCACTGGGCAAAGCGCCTCAAACTGTAACAAGTTGCTAACGCCTTGACCTCCAGGCTTTTTATCACATAAAATAAGGCTAATATTATTAGGCTTATTATTCAATTATTATTTTTTATTCTTTCAGTAATCACTAGTGATTATTCAAGACCTACTATAAAACTAATACGTAAGCTGTATAGTTACATGAGTGAAGAACTGCAGTGTAAACCCACATAGAAGCCCTTAGTTTAAAGGGTCAAGTAATCACAAACAGACTTGCTTATACTGCTTATGCTTATAGTGTTATCTCTAAAACTGTACAAAAGTGTGTTGCACAGCTTCAGGGGTTGAATTTTGCCTGTACTCTTTTCCATTTTTATAGCCATATTTGTAAAATTGTTTAAACCTGTTTTGTTATATTTGAACTATTCCTTTCTGGCTCACTCCTCGTCAACAGCGTTTGCCTCTTTCGTGCTCTTACCCAGATCTATGTAGCGTTTTCTGCCGAACCTCCGGCCACCGTTCCCGACATGCTGACCCACAGAGTCCCGCCTGTGCTTCGGACTCAGCTCATTCTGCCTAAAGGTGATGACTCCACAGCGCTCTCTGCACACACAAGCACACGCACAGGTCAGTTTATATGTTCCTGTAGAGGCCCTGGCTACTAAAACAAGGAAGCGAATGGGCAGAATTTGAACGTACTCATTCTTGACGAGCACCTGGCAGTCCTCAGGGTTGCCGAAGGCTTCAAAGCGCTTGCGCAGCATGGCTTGTGTGACGCTGCTCGGCAGATTGTGAATGTAGAACACTTGGCACTTGTCCTGAAATCCCAGAAGCATTCAAGATTGTTAGCTTTTTGAAGCACAAACTAATCCAGCACGTATGACACATCTATTAAGGCACTGCCAATGAATGTACGTCAGTAAATTTCTTTAACATTGTCTTATTTTGTGCCTGACATCCCCAAAAGAGTCCCAAATCTAGATCATGCAGCCAGAACTCTACCTACCCCATCCTCTTGTTCACGTTTAGTGTTATTCCTCTGCTTGTCTCGGTGGCACGTCTCGGAGCTCTCACAACTACAGAAACCAAAACAGCAGGAATGAGTTACAAACAGAGGAGACAAAACTGTAAATCCATCTGGATAAGAGCTTCTGTTAAATGCCATAAATGTAAATGAGACAGGAGAAGGATAGGAATGTCCATGATTCAATCTAAGAGATCATACTGGATCAAGGCATATTTTGACTTCTATGTTAAGCCTGATCAAAACTTTTGTTAAAGCTATTTTATGCAATTGCACTGTCGCCAGTGTTGTAGAGATGAAATAAACTTCTGGAAGTTCCTGTGTTTTCGTAAGTTAACGAACAGCTTATATGTGTGCAGTGTGGAACTATTTTAGAGTGGAAAATGAAAACATTGCAAAAGCCATCTGCATTATCTTCCATTTGAGTGCTTCATGAGGTGGCAGTAACATTTTAAAGCTATTGTTGTAAAAAAGAAAATATTAAAGCAAAGCTTTTTTTCTTAACGCATAGCTATTTGATTGTCGATGCACCCCCCACCAGGAACACCTATCAGCATCCCAGGCCTTCTGATCAGCGGCCCCACTTCACTCTCGCCTGTTTCTAATCACAGGCAATTACCATGGACTATATTAGAACACCTACACTCTTGCGTTTACAAGATATTGCAATTTCACTGTCAGGTCTGAGACATTATTTTCCCAGTGGCTTTGTCTGCTGCTTTTTATAGATTTGTGGAACGTTTTTTCTTCATATTGTCTCTCTGCTTTTAGGCCATTTCTCTGCATACACTGTGCTCTGTAGACGTAAACCCTATTCTAGCTGGATTAGCTTTCCATGTGGAGGTGTAATCTGAGTGAACATCGACAAGTTCCCTGATTTTAATCCAGTATGAATTTGCAATGTCCAGAGTTTTTACAAGTCTGCTGAGTAATAATTCCAGAGTAAATTACCTTCTATAATTCATCAAACCTGGAGCTCCTGGAGCAGTAATAGTAGTCTTGTTCAAATTATCCTCACTGTAATGTAATAACAAATCCTGGTAAGAGACATCGTCATCTTTTTGTTTTTCCACTAACTGCTAAAAAAGAGTTCCTGGCTCTATCCCAAATTCAAAACAGGACTACTGTAATATACTATATTTTTGGCAAAGGCGTAATGAAATTAAATATCTGAAGGTACGGCCCCTCAAATTCCTTACAAATTACATAACTGGACCTCCTCTGCTAAACTAATCCAGCTCGATTAGGGATTTAGTCTTGAGTTTTGTGGACTGGCCATTAAATTCTGCATTTGCATCAAACATTTGTAACAACTGTATGTCTTGGATTAGTTTTCCTAGTTTTAATGCATTAGTGTGCACTGCGCATCTGCATTACCTGTGATACACAATCACATCAGGACTCATTATTGGCAGATGCTCAATATTAAATGAATCAGATCAGGACTGGGGCCAAAAAAAGTAACTGAGAAAAAGAAGGAGCAGTACCTGAGGGTGAGCTGGTGGCAGGGTGAGGGAGGCTGGCAGGAGTCTGGTGATTGGGCTTCTGCCTCTGGAGTCGGAGAACAGGCGGGTGAGGGCTGTCCCATCTCCTCCAGGTCATGTGGGGGTAAGGCTGGGGGCGAGTGGGCCTGCTGCTCCCCTCTCTTGCTCTCTGAACTCTCCTCCTGCCTGTCTTTCGTCTCCTCCTCTCTGTCCTGGCTCTCTGCGGGCCTCTTGCAGCTATGGCCTAGGTTCAGCATGCAGTAGTCGTGGTCCCCATAAGCACGTTTGGACTCCCCCTCGCCCGCTTGGCCCATGCGCCTCAGCTGTGCGTACAGCTCCGTCTGCTCCGGAAGCTTGCGTAAATGAGCCCGTGCCGGGCACAGACCTTTACCGGGCGGCTCGACTTTACCTTCAGGCTTGAAGAGCTCCTCCTCCACTGGCTTATGGGGGGGTGTGGTGGGGGGAGTGAGTCCTGGAAGATAGCACATGCTCATGATTCACCTACACACACCACCAGCCAAGTTTTATCATCAGTCTCTGAACACTTAACATAGATACCCAGCATCTGTTGGTTTATGTTGGCTAAGTTTTTATCAACAGTTCACATAAGCCTTTATTTTATATCATTAACCTTAAAGGTCAGTCTTTAATGCTTTATTACATGTATTTGTTATTTTAATTAAGATAGTTCTTGTTTTGTTCCTAAACAATAAAGTAACTGCCTAGTGCCATCTGAGCAGTTCTGTAAGTTCATGTAACCATGACAATCCTCATAAATGGGCAACTTTTTATCACATTACAGCTAGCTGTTTATTACAGTAATGTATGGTACACATGAAAGAGCTTATTTTAGGGGCAGTTTTAATGTGAGCAATTGCTAACTAAGCATAATAAAATAATAATTCAATGGCATGAATTACAAAGTAAAAATGTAATTAATGGCCAAAGAAGCTTGTCCCTCATACTGTTTGCATTGCTTGTATATGGAGACAAATGGAAAGTAAGTCTACATGAATGTTATGTACAATACTGTGCAAAAGTCAGAGATCACCCTACTTTATTTACTTTACTTATATTCATTTTTCAGCATCAGGAAAAAGCTATAAAATACATATTTTTGCAGAAAATTAACTAAAAAGTATTATTTTTTTTAGTATTTAGTGTGTTCACCTTTTAACTTTATTAGAGCTTCGATTCATCTCAGGAGTTTTCTGCAGGTATATTTTTCCACACCTCCAAAGTTCAGTCTTAGAAGTTGGTTGTATTTTCTGCTTCTCACAAGTCTAAGCAATCCAGCGCATTCAATGATGATCGATTTGCAAATGTTCTTGTTTTTTGACTTGGTCCTTTTTCGCAGTAAGAGCTTCTTGACAGCAACACATTCCAGCTGAGTTGTCTTCTCACAGTGAAAGGATAGACAGAAACACCTGTGGATTTTTTTTTTATCTGAAGTAAGAGTAGAGCTTGATTTTCTCCTCTTTCTCAAAAATGAAAGCTGCCAGGACTGTTTATCTGATGGTTACAGTTTACCAGTGGTTTACCAGGTCCTGCACGGTTGTTTCTCTATATCTTTCAATGTTCTTAACTCTAGTTTTGGAAACTAGAAAATAGATGGTAGATTATCTTGCATCTAATCTCCACAGAAATAGCTTCTGAAAAAGAAATAACTTGTTTTGACTGGAAATTAAACAAATGAAGGGTGGTCTCTGACTTTTGCACAGTACTGTGAATAAGTTTGCCCATTAGACGCATATCAGCACCTCAGATTTTCCCATGTAAATGTCGTGACCTGAAAGAGTCTAGCTAATGGAGTTTCAGTACTTCATTACTTTTCATTTAGTCTGCTGTCTTCCCCAGCACATGCCTAATCCTATGCGTACATGGCTTCCCTCTGGCACGCTTTTGAACTTATGGGTTGAGACAAGTGCTGAAGTCTCCCTAATGCCACAACGGTTCGAGTCCCTCTGACTGAGAGCACGACATTACCTGCTGTGCCACACAGCTCCACGCAGAGAGTCTGCTCAAAGGGTCTGTTGGCATACTGGGTGTCTCTGATCATGACAAAGAGAGAGAAGGAAAGACACATTGCAGAGTCAACATTAAGGCTTCTGAGAGAGAGAGAGACAGATAGAGAGATAGATAGATAGTCAGAGAGATAGAGAGATAAAGTCTGAACAGCTGACTCATAAGATAAACGTTGTCAGATCTAGTGACTGAAGAGGTCCATGTTTAGAAAGCGTTCAATATACCAAATTTACTTATCATCAAATCTGAACGATGCATTACTGGCTATGACTCACAACAATACGCTATAATTAGCACAACAAACTGGCTCCAATTTATTTATAGACCCGTGTTACCATGAGAGGCCAGTGGAGCGCTTTAGGATATTAAAGCAGTAGTAACACTACAGGGCTCCCAGAAGTCATTTGGGAGACGTCCAGGCGTGTTCTAAAGGCTTTAGGCCTGGACTGCCTCCAGCGTTCTAGAGTAGATTAGGAGTGAGGGGGACACACACCCTGTTGATTTGGGAGTCAGCGGCAGACAGAGGCAGGCGCGTTTCTCTGCAATTAGAACAGAAAAAGAAAATCGCATACATGGTCAGAGATCACCGCAGCTTATCAACCAGCTCAACACATTCTATACAAACAGTGGAGCGTTGTTTTTCACATAGACTTGTTCCCAGTCCTGGTCCTGGAGTACCCCTGCTGTGTACATGCTGAAAAACATGTTTTTCATGTTAACACACCCTATCAAACCAATCAGCTACACTATACATCCAAAGGTATCCGGACACCTGCTCTTCAAATGTATTAAAAGGCCCATATCACAGAAAACTGAATTTTTTCTCACATTTTTACAAGTTTACACGCAGTCCATACAGTCCAGACATGGAAACTATGCTATAAAAACAGCCTGTTTTGAGAATAACTGTTTCTGTGAAGTCACAAAAACCAACATATTTACAATACTAAGCCCAACACATTCATGCTAAATTTATCAGGAGTGTGTCAGCATGGACTGAATTTTGAAAAGAGGCACAGTGAAGGGCAGCCAATCAGAACAGAGGTCATTTACATGTATCAGTCTTAAAGACAGTAACAAAGACAGCCTGGTCAGGAAAACGGAATTACGAACACAGACGTTATAAGTGGACCTCATGAGAAAAAATAAAGTACAAGAAAACTATGAGCCATTCAATAAAGAGCCGGTCCACCTTCAATAACAGCCTCTACTCTTCTGGGAAAGCTTTACACTAGATGTTGGAACGTGATTGCATGGATTCTGATTCCCTTGAACCACAAAAGCATTAGCGAGGTCAAGCAATGGTGCTCCAGCGCAACCCAAAGATGTTCAAGGGTGCTTCATTACTCCAGACACATTTCCACTCGACAGTCAAATGCCAGGGAGCTTTGCACCACTTACCATTGCACATGGTGACCTTGGGCTTGCGTGTGTGCTCCAGAGTGTCAATGCTTTTTTATGGAGGCTGCATGCATGCAACTTAACACCTGTGTCAGCAATGGATGTGTCTTAAATAGCCCCTTTCTTTAACAGTGTCGGCACACTTTTGGACAAATGCACCCTTAAAAAAAAGAAAGGTCCCTAAATAGTTCTTGGCTTGGGTGTATGCTCCTGGGAAAATGAACTTTAAAAAACTTTCAGTTTATAAAGAGCCAGCCATTTAGGGAACTAAAAGTGGTTCTGCTATGACATCACTCCACAGAATCCTTTTTCGCACCTTTATTTTTAAGTGCTGTGTACTAAACTATGCAGGACAGGGGTACTTCAGAACCAGGGCTGAGAACTGGAAATCTGTGGAGAGGGTGAGAAATGGAACATCTCAATCGAACTTTCTGACCAATAAGTAAGGTTATTGGTCCCTTACCGTCAGTACAGCAGGGGTTAGGGGTTTCGGGGGTCTTCTGGGGGTTCATCTTTTGGGTGCTGTCGTCAGCAGGATACGCAGGAAGGTGTTTGACTGAGCCCTCCTCCTCTTCGCTGGAGTGTCCAGTGGGCTCTGAGCGGCTCGGTCGAGGCTTTTTGGCATAACGGCTGGGAAAGGAGGCCAGGCGGCGGGAGCGGCGAACGGAAAATGAACCCTCCTCCTCGGGCTCTGGACTTTTGGGCCGTTTGCTGGCAAGCCCCTGCGAGCCCTCGCTGCTGGACTCTTTGGGCTCGACTTTGGGCCACAGGGACGCTGCGGCAGCCCCTCTGCTGTGGCTGTAGGGTGGGCTGTGCAGTCTGTAAGGCTTGCTCACGTCAAAGGAGGTTACAGCCTCCAGCAGCTCCTTGAGCAGCGAATGGGCTTTGATTTCCCTCCTGCGGGCGAAGGGGTTTCTGGACTTGGTTCCATTGTTGTTGGCTGCAGGTGGGATGGGTTGGGCAGCAGGTTTGGAGCAGCTGGAAGGTCCATTGCGGGGGGCTGGAGGGTTATCGGCCTTGGCCCTGCGCGCCTCGCGCTCTTTGCGGTCCCAGCTGGCCTGCTTGCGTGTGGGCAGACAGTATGTGTGCATGTATTTGATCAGCTCCACCACTGAGTGCAGCTCCTTCTCGGAGGTGAACTGAGGCTTGGGCGGCTCAGGGCACGCCATGCTCTCCACCTCGCTGCTGGATCCTGACTCTTCCTCTTCTTCCTCCTCCTCCTCAGAGTCACTGTCCTCTTCCTCATCCTCCTCTTCATCTTCCTCTTCTTCCTCCGTGTCGGCCGAGGGTGTCTCCTCAGTCTCAGCCTCCTGGGTGGTGGTCAGGTGGCGATGCAGTTCAGTGCAGAGACGGCCTGCAGGCCTGACCACTCTTGGCTTTCTGTCTGCTGGACACATCCTCTCATTCTGCAGAAAAAAGGCAGGGTAGAAATTTGTTAGATTTGATGATATAAAAGTAGCAGTCCTATAGCTTAAGAATAACAATAAGCTTTGGGATGGAATTAGCATGGGCATTTAAACAGTTAACCACTTAAACTCTATGCTTATTATTCGGTTATCATTACTGTGGCAAATTATCCAGTAAGTACTATAATTTGGCAGCCAATCAGAAGCACATCCAATCATCAGCTTAATTTTTTTGCACACCTCTTTTACCTTTAATACTGAATATTTGCACAAATGGCATAACTGAAAGCTGCACTTGTGCTGAATCAAAGGACACAGAGATCATCAAAGCGTAAAATATTGTTAAGTAACAGTAAAAATATAAAGATATGGTTAATGGTTAATGGATGCAGTCCACAATAAATTTATTATCTGAATAAAAAAAAAAGAACAATCACTTCACAATACTTTAGTGGACGTATTCACATTAGCCCACGCCTGCAGTCTTTATGGATTGCACACAATCATTTTTAGCAACTCAGTAAGCCAACTCATCCTCTCAGTCTTCAACTATCAAAATAATTAAATTACACCAAGAGTTATTCTGCACCCCATAGTGGTGTCTGCCATGCTCTGGAATTACAGTGACAAATGTGCCAAGGTTGGGAGGAGGCTATGAGGAGCAAGATGGTGAAACAGGCTTTATGTAAGCTCCCGGTTTGAGGCAGGACTGCCCTTTAGCCCGCTGGGGGCCGTGGCTTTGCTGTGACAGATGGCCACAGTCAGCGCTAATGCCGCGCTCGCCTTGCCCGTGCTACAATAAGCCGAAGCACGGAGACATGGCGTGACATTCTGCATCTCTAAAAAACCCTGTTCTTCAGCTCAATCTTCAGATGCAGGCATTAGCATGATGGTGACAATATGCTGCTACAGTGTCTGCACTGAAGCTGCATCTGCCAGATGCCTTTTTAAGTCGTGTGCAAAGTTTTCTCCACCATGCTTTGCTGCATATTCAGCCGGGGTAGTTATGAGGTGAACAGGCTAGGCTTGGCACAAGGGCTGCAATGCAATAATTAGTTCACAATGTTGATTATGTGAAAATCCAATTTCCCTTGCATTTTTCAATAATGTTTAAAGCAACTTGCAAACATTTTTTTTTACAAAATATTCAATAACCAGTCTATAACGTAAATATACAGCCTGTTGTGTATTTATTGGTCCTACGAGATTACAAGAACCTACTCATTTACATATGTTCACCTGTTCAGCCCACAGCAGGTTAGCCCTGCCCATTCATACTGGTACGTGTTTCAGCTTGGAGTGCTGAGGCATGAAGCATGACAACCAATCAGAACAGAGCTCATTTATAACAGTCTTAAAGTTACAGTAAGATCAACTTAGCAATAAAGAGAGGTTGGAAAATGATCATGTAAAAATAAATTAGGACCATTTTCGGTACATACACCAACATATTTATTACAGGAGGGAAAAAAATTAAATACAAGAAAAATGTAGGACACATGCCCTTTAAAAACAAAAGTGCTCTATAATGCTGTGCAGTGCTGTGTAATTGTGCATGTGGTCAGATTGCAATACTCTACAGGAACTGCTGGGGCTGATTTGGCTTCTATTGTTTCCTTCTGTGCAGCTTTGAAGAGGCAAAGCGGCACAGTGATGAGAGCAAAGTTAAAGAACATTGCAAAAAGCATAATGGTTCAACTGATCGATGAATTAAATTGAACCAAACAATCGTTAACAGATTAATAGATTCTAAAAATTCCAAATTCTAAAAGTAGTCAGCCCTGCGGTTCACCTTCAGGACAGGCCGGGCTGGCCTGTAGTGCTGCGTCTTGCGGAGCGCGCTGCTCTCTCTGTGTGAGTCCAGACCCACAGGCACATTTGGGGGTGACAGCAGGAGCTTTTTCAGCTGTGGATGGAGGGAGAAAGCAAGAGAGACAGAGAGAGAGAGAGAGAGAGAGAGGGAAGGAGAGAGAAGGGGACAACTAATTAGCAGGCATGCCACTCAGTACATCCACACAACACAACATCAACACATGGAGCGTTCACTGCCTGATTCCTACCAAACAAGCCGGCATCATAAACACAGCATCAAAATGCAAAGAGGCACGGAGGTGGGAAAACGATATCAAACAGCAATGTTAATGCCGAGCTCCACTGGGCATCCAGAGCATTTGAGCTGCTGTGTGTTGGAGGAAATTTGTATATTTTTTTTTTTCTTATTTCATCACTGAAACATAACACTGCATATGAATCAACATCTGACACAAATCTGTTCATGGCAGCAATCCCCTCCGAGCAGCCCTAGCATGAGAGCGAAGGAAGAAAAACACAGGGGAGAGGGGTGGAATACAGGTTAACGACCGCTCGCTTTCTGGATGAGTATAGGCTGGGATCTGGGACGCTGAAAAAAGGGATGATGAAACCAACAGAGGGAAAAAAACAACCCCCGTGCTGACCGAGTTGCCGTAGCTGCGGTAAGTGCGCCAGTTTGGCAGCTTTGCCCGCGATGCCTCTCAGGGCCCATTGAAGGAAGCAAAGGGGCACCAGGGGCTTCCATCTCACCATACAAAACACTACCGGCACGGCATGGCCATCTACGCCATGAAAACATGTGCCCGGCTCTCTCCCTCCCCACGCTGCCCCCCCGCCCCCCCCATCCTCAATGCACCCCTTGTTCCTAAAAGAGACTGGCCTCACTGAGGGGGTCGAGCTACACTTATGGCTCAGGCCAGCAGAGGGCGCTCACAAACCTGCTACACCTACCAAGGCAAAAAAGCCCTAAAGCTGACTGGGAAGCAATCCATGAGAATACAGAAGAAAGCTCCATTAGCTATATCAGTAGTTCCCTGTGAAAATGAAATACATTCACAGACTACAATATTCCAAAGTATAAATAGAGTGCATTCTAATATATTTTCAGCATATTGCTTTTTAATATGGGCTTCCCGACCCCTGCTTTGTACGTTTTACTGTTTTCTTCCATGGTTCAGTTCAGAAAAGGATTGTTAATTAACTGATTAGCTGGATCAGGTGTTTTAAAGCAGGGAAAATGCCAAAATATAAACGGCAGTGAGGTATAAGCTTTATTACTGAACCAACAGAAATACATCTGCCTGGAGAAGTAATGCTAGACATGGTGGAGCATCCGTTTTGCATTTTTATGATATTCATAAAAATAATCCTCCGTCTTTCAGGCAAGAATTTGGAAACGAATCATGAAAGTCTGAGAGTGAAAATAAACACTGATGGTAGTTGCTTTGCAATATGAGCTCGTATTAGAATCATCACTGTTGTATGCAAGGCTAGGATTTACTGCTTATATTAAAAAATGTTGCAGACAAATTGAGTTCCATATATTTTGCCTTAATCCTGCATTTTAAAGTGCCAAGTCCATATTATAATTAACTTAAAGGTCCACTTCATTTATATTTAAAGTTTCAAGCTGTTAAACAGCGACTTCATAATTCATGAGGCGGCTCTACTGTTACATCCTTAAATGGCACCATTTAATAACAATACATGCTGGGTGTTGAATTCAAACTTCAAACCTATGAGTCAAACAACACGAATGTTGCTAATATGATATGCTAAAGTAATGTACTTTAAAATAATACCATGTGCAGGAAGCAAAACAGATCGGAGTGGCCCTTTAAGACAATGATACAGGTAATTTCAGTTTAAGCACAGGCTCCCTCTCCCCTAGGCTTCTCTTACTTAAGGCACTTTGCTCCGATTTCCATCCTGTAATTTAGTCCAATTTTGTTAGAGACCAAATAGTGGCAGAGGTACCAGGCATTCAGTTAGCCGCTTTCACTGAGGCAACAATAAGACCTTTGTAACCTTCAACAAAGCGAGTCCTCTTTAGGCCTTTTAATAAAGTCTGAATCCAGCGGTTGATTTGGACTCCTACTTTGTGAAATTAAGCCTTTATGTTGGCTTCAATGAAACGACAGGCAATAAAGCAGCAAATGCAGCAGGTATTCTACTGTGAGATCATAATTCATTTAATGGACTGAAAAAAATGTTCTTAATGTTGCTCGGCAGAGTGTAACATCATGCTGATTCAAAGACACAGAAATGGAACAGAAACAAAATGGGTCCGGAGAGCTTCTTAATGCACTCGAAGCAGACAGGCAGGCTGGAGTAGGCTGTAGGGAGCAGTTAGAAAAAGAAAAAAACATGTTTGTTTTTTTTTTTTCCTGGAAGTGACATTTTACAGAAAGGACAGTGGAGCCTCTCACAAACAGGTGTGAAAGCTGTAGAGGGGAATTGGACCAAGAAGAAAGAGAGAAGGTGTGAGTGGGAAAGAGATTGAGGGAAAGGAGGAGAATGGATGGAAAGAGTCTAGGGGTGCATGATATATCAGTGGCCAATGCAGTATTCGCTGAAAAATAGGAAAATATACTTGGAATTACAACTGATAAATACAAAAGATATATGCTGACATATTTTTGGCTTGTACATGCACTGAAGCATGTATTCACGAGGTGCTTTCAACTCACTCAAATAGACAGCATAGTGGATAATCCACGTATTAAAGACTAGAGGTTCACTATTATTAAATAATATCAATTTTTGCAATAATTGTCATGTTCAACTTCAGCTTCAATTGACATGTCATGTCATCAATCTTCAGAGTATTAATCTGACCTGTGCTCACTGCACTTGATATATAAATATATCGGTGCATCCCTAACAAAGAGAGAGAGAGAGAGAAAGAGAGAGAGAGACTACAGCAGTAAGTTGTGGTTGTGCTCCGACTCCCTGCCTGTGAAGAGGATTCTTATTAGAAACGGTTGCTAAAGAGAATTGAAAGCCCAAAATGAGAAAAATTCAGACCTGTTTTTGCCTATCATACCCATGCTGAGGGGTAGTCAGAGGCCCATCCAAATCCACCTTAAACAGGAAGGAAGGGTTCTTACTAGAGACGTGTCTTCAGTCTCTGGGCTCAACGAGCCTAGGAATGGCTCACTGTCCAATGGGAGGTCATCTTCCTCCTCCGCCTCTTCCTCCTCCTCGGGGTCTTCCCCCAGCGAGGGGAACACAGACAGCCCCCCCACCCCGTCCTCCACCATGCTGTCCAGGCTGTCTGTGAGAGCAGCGAGCAGTGCCGCATTCTCCTCTTCTATCTGTAGGGGGCATGAGAGACAGGGCAAGTATAAGTGAGCTGGTGATGACCTCTAAAGATCCAGAGAGACTTGTCCATCTGCACATTCTGCTTGAGAGACAGTGCGGCTATCTTATCACCATGGACCGGATCAATCCCAAGGTCAGGTGACCCCTGGCTTGCTAAGCACTTGCTGCTAAAATCCTCTTTTGAACTAAATTTGTATCTGCAGCTAATGATCTAGTGTTCCCTGAACCTGTCCCGTGTAACTATACTCTCTTTTACGTGTGGAGCTCCGGTCATGCCCAGATTGCATGCTGCTGTGGGTCGTTCCACAGGAAACAATGAGGTTTCATGTTACAGAGTTTTTGTCCCACCTGAAGGTTAATTGAACTTGGCTTGGAGATCAATGGCTTCCCTAGTACCTCAAAATAAACCTCTATAGGGATCTTCTCTGCTCAGTGCCTAAAAAATCAATTGCAGCACAGAATTACATGAAGTGATGAGTGAATTAGCACTGGATACAACAAATGTAGGATCAATCAGTGTCGGCAGAAATAGATGTGCATCTGAACGCAACCTCCGCCATCACACATTTGAGATAGTACCATCCAAAGTTACTACAATAAGCCGAATTGAGCGCTATTACATTCTTATATCAACTACACTAGGCCGAGTTAGGCTCTATTTGTTTCTCCTTTCAACTACACTAAGCCCAGTTAAGCTCCATTTGTTTCTCATATCAACTACAACAAGACCAGTCAAGCTTCTTCCGGTGGGAATAGCCATGAAATGTGCTAAGATTAGATCAGAGCTTTCCGATTATTGGCTGGAGGATGGACAGTGTGGGGTCTGACCTCAAAAAGTTCGGGGTCCCCTGCGCTGTACTGGATGGAGGCGGGGGAGCTGTCTGACTGGTCATTGCACCAATGCAGCTCGCTGAGGCAGTTCACTGAGTCAAAGTCGCTGGCATCCAGCTGAGAGAGGTCAAAGTCGGGGAAGTCGGTGTCCAGGCGGTCCGAGCAGACCTCCTCCTCCCCATACTGAGAAAGAGACACAGAAAGACAGAAAGAGAGAGAGAATCAGTAAGGTCACAGGCCTTATCATCAAAAGCACTTTTTCCCCTTAGGATCATATCTAATAATGTAGCTCAGCCTTTGAATGCTTAGAGGAATCAATAGGCAGGCCCTGTGGTGAGTTAACTGCACCACTTTTGCCTTGAGTAACGGCTACGCTGTGGGTATCATCAGCGCTGAAGAGTCATATGAGTCAGCCCGCTCTCTCAGCACAACTTCATTACCGCTAATGAAGCGAGTGTTGTACCACTAAAACATGCCTTCAAAATTAGCCAAGCGGCACTTCCATAAGAAAACCGCACCAAACGCAGGGCTGCTAAACGAAAAAAGGCGAGTCTGCGTGTGCATGTGTTTGTGCATGTTTGTATGTGTGCATGAGCATAAGTACTGTGAGAAGGGAAGTGCTTCAAACCCCAAGGGGTGAACGAGAAAAACCACACATCTCCTCTTACTATATCCTGGTGTGTACAGTAGATGCTTTGCTGGCCTTACTTTCATCACACAAGCCATTCTCTGTGATGGTGGAGTGAACCTGCTACTACTTTTCCTTACTGGAGGTCAATGCATGAATATTCTATAGGGCCACTCGGATGCATTCTTGATAAGCTCTTGCACTACACTGACTCCTCTCTGTTTCACAAGGCCGACCACAGAGCAAATCCAATTCCATTCAGTCCGCTGAACTAGCCCTGGTCAAGTGGTTAGGAAGTCAAAGAGAGGCACTCAGTGTTAGTGTCCTCTTACCAGTGGCACTCTGTTGAAAATGCAGTGAGCGTTGTGGAATCAATAGACACTACTGAGCAAAGATTAAATAAGTACACGTGGTACAGTTTACTTAAAGATATCTTTTTCCTGTAACAAAGTAGTGTAATGCATTACAGTTTAAATTCTTGTAATCCCATTACAGTTACTGTCTTAAGAAGAATTATGTTATTTGTGTTACTTCTATATCTCTAAGAAAGCAATATTAATTATGTATGATGCATTTAAAGCTGCACGATGTTTTTTTTGTTAAAATTGAGAGAAGTAGCCTTACTGAGTCAACAGGGAAAAAAAAGCAAGGTAAATGTGGTGTCTGTGCACTGTTGCGTTACTGTTGCGTCAGATTTTTTCAACCAAAGTCATATGCTTTTACACACAGCCGCACACTCAAAAAGAAGGTCCGGACGTTTATTTTTTTTAAATGAAATATCAACATTACACTGATAAAAATATGACGACAATAGTAGATAATTCACTTACATTCTCAAAAACACGTTCCTCACCAAGCTTTGGCTTGGAGTTCTTTTTGAATACTCTTTCAATGGACTCGCAATAATCAGATTCATCTGCTCGGGCAATGACAATTGATGTTACAAAATGTTCTCCCGCATATTGTGTGCAATTACACATTTCCACCAGAGAGGTCTCCAAATCCCCAAATCTTACATAGGGCAGCTTTGATTATCTGTGCCTGTCCTTGTACACAATATGCATGCGTGTGCTACCTGCGACAGCTGACTGCACATCTTTGTGAATGTGAGCACAGCAGTGTGAGCGCAGGAAGCATCTAATCACGCTAATGTGAAACTGACGGATATACTGTTTTTTTTTTTT